>JASTWL010001096.1:0-54424 GCA_035220575.1 Temnothorax rugatulus
ATTCTAAAGGAACTCTCTCTCCATTTGGATATCTCATATAACAACCCTCTACTTTAATTCTTTCTTTTACTTCTTCAACTATTTTGGAATTTACAATGGAAATATCGGAGCCCGTATCTATCTTAAAAGAACACTTCTTACCATCCAATAAACCATCATAACGAAAATCATTTTTATTACAACGAAAAACATTTTTATTATTCTTATTAACTACAAAATTTCCGCACGAAAAAACTTTTGGGGGCTTTCTCGCAAAAGTTGAGCCCACCCCTTCGAGCTCAACTAAACCGCGTTTCCCGCATTTGGGCATTCCGATCGGTAATGCCCAGTTTTACCGCACGTCCAGCACTCCCCCCGGCTGGCGCTAAACCTGCTGCCTCGCCAATTCCCTTTCGGGCCCTTCCCCCCTTTCTCTTTCCCTTCGCTTTTCTTTTCTTCACCTCGTTTTTTATTTTCCTCGACCGTGTTCCCTACTCCCCTTTTCGCGAAATTTTTATTGAAATTTTCCCTAAATCTCTCGCAATTATCCCCTTGAATAATCTTTAATGCCTTGGCTCTTTCAACGGCTGCATACAGAGAGGTAATTCCTTCCATCTGTAGCGCTCGTCTGATAAAATTATCCGCGACGGCAGTTATAAATTGTGCGCAAGCGATCTTGTCGCGTAATTCGAACGGGCACTCGGGATACGCCAGACGCGACAATTTATCGATCTCAGAGCCGAGTGTCGCCAAATCCTCCCCGAATTTCTGTTTACGATTCGTAAACGCGGCGTAGCTATTCTGCAATTGCCGCCCCTCCCCGAAACGCAATTCAAGTTTTGCTTTCAATTCCGCGAAGTCCAAACGCTCGACATCTTGTACCGTTTCCAACACCGAACACGCTTTTCCCCTCAAGCTTGACGCCAGCGCGATCGTTTTCGTCGCGTCGTCCCAATGATTTGCTCGCGCGATCAAATTTAATTGCGAAAAATATTCATGTAGGGAAACCGTCCCATCGTACGTGTCGGGTTTTAACTTATACCCGAGCTCTGCACTCGCGACCGTGACACTTTCGTTCGCGCGCACAGACCGCACTTGTGCGCGGCACGCGTCTGCGATTCTCTCTCTCGCGTTCTGTGTTTCCGCGCCGCTCACGATCGCGGTTCTCTCGCCCGCGTGTGCGTCTCGCGTCTCCGCGCCGAGGCCGCCCGCAACTCGCGTCGCCGCGCCATCCGCGACCGCGCCCCCCCCCCCCCCGCGAGCGTTCCGCGCCCTTGCGAAATTCGCGTCACGCGCCCCCGAGTCCCCGGCCGCTTCATTATTGGAAAGACTTAGCTGTGTCTGCGCGCCGGAGTTCATCCCACGGAGACGGCGAAGCTCATCCTCCTGCCGACGGAACGTCTCGGCGTACTCTCTTTTCCTCCGCGACTGTTCTTCGCGCAGGAGTCGGACCTCCTGAATGACGGTCCGAAGAGTTTCGGCAACCGTTGACATCGCCGTCGCTTCCGCAGAATCCCGCTCGCACGAATGTTGAGGTGTATCCATTCGGAGTCTTTTCCTGGTACTCCTTGTATCCATCTCTGCGCTCGTCGCTCGTCCTATCATATCCCGGACGAGCCCCCAAAATGTTACGCTCGTCAAGCGTCGGCCGCACGTTTACACTCACTCACTCACTCGCGGCGCGTTTCTCAGGACTCTCACAAGAAAAGAGGACACGTTGTTAGAAAAGGAAACTCTTTTATTAATCTCCCGTTATTAAAGAAAAGCTCGGGCTGACACGTCCGAACGAGACGAGACCCAGAGCAAATCTGAACATCGGGTATAAACAGAACATCTGGTATAACTGAACATCTGGTAGGAAAATCAATAATAAATTGAGCATCAGAGAAAATCAATATTCACATAAACAAGCGTCACTAAGGACGATTCGCGGCGCGACATTTACTACCGGGCGACTCGCATGAAGCGCGCGGCACGGGCGCAACAATATGTAATTTCGTTTAACACGAGATTTGCTTTTTGTACTTTTGGGCTTTATTTGTGCCCACTTTTCTTCTGAAATCACCAACTTAAACTTTTTCACTTCTTTCTCGCAAGCAGAACTGTTATTTATATTATAAGAAGTGTCTTTCGAGTCATCGTATGTATCTTTTTTATCAATCCCAAATGCTTTCAATACAGCACTGTACATACCACTTCTGTCATTTTTCAAAATTGTATAAATATGTTTTGGCGTTATGTGGGACCCACTATTTTTAATTGTCTCAGATATAGAGCGATATACTGCATGAGACGGTGGAAAAACTTTACCGTCATTGTGTATAGTTCTATACTTTTCATCACTTAAAATATTAAGCAACTGTTCCTTATCGTACATGATTTTGTCTTGTAAATTCGTGTGTTTCTATAATTTTATTATAATAGAAAAAAAAAAACCTTTATCCGCCAGCGATTAAAAAACGAATAGGATCATTTATTGCTCGACTACCTGGCTACAATATAATTCGGTGGGTTCCCAGTCAAAATGTCTCTCCTAAATGATCTCACACAAAAAAGTCTCGGGAAAAATATCTCAGTCCAAAATGTCTCAGTCCAAAAATGTCTCGGTCCAAAATGTCTCAGTCCAAAAATATCTCAGTCCAAAAATATCTCAGTCCAAAATGTCTCAATCCAAAAATATCTCCTTACCATAATGTATCATACAAAAATCATTTTAATGAATTGCATCTTACAAATTTTTATTATATAAATAGATAAATAATTCATGTCATGAACAGCCATACATTGATATTAAATTATTCTAGTCAACTGAATATATAAATAATAATAATAATATAATAGATCAAACTAAATATACAAATAAATAAACTAAATATAGTCTTTTGTTGTCGTATTACAACTACTACGACATTTTCCGGTGCCGTAATAAATACACCTCCAAACATGATGATCGGAACTCTGACGATAATAGCGATAAATATAGTCATCATGGATAAGGTTATATCCTTTTTTTTGATTTTGTACTAACAAGGGAACGGTCGGAAGTGTCCCTACCCGATTTGGATGCGCTTTGGATATGTTGTTGAGCATCAAAAAATATTAGACTCGTATTTTTTTTTTTCTGCGTATCTCGACGTTTATTGGTTGAAAAAATCCCTAAAAAATAACGACCGATTTGGATGCCCTTTGGATATGTTGTTGAGCATCAAAAAACATTAGACACATGTTTTTTTTTTAGCTGCGTATCTCGACGTTTAGGGGTTGAAACAACCTTTTTTTAGCTGCGTATCTCGACGTTTAGGGGTTGAAACAACCCCTTGAAAATAACGACCGATTTGGATATGTTATAGAGCATCAAAAAACATTAGACACGTGTTTTTTTTAGCTGCGTATCTCGACGTTTAGGGGTTGAAACAACCCCTTGAAAATAACGGATTTTATAGTTTTTAGCGAATATCTTCGAAAATATAAGGCGTAACGACAAAACATTTGTACGAAATGTTTATGGCTTTTTGTGCTCTTTACAATGGCGTAATCAGATTTTTCAAATTTGTCACATTTTTTAATTTAACCCCACCCCCACCTATTATTTTTGCCAAATATAACAATTTTTCCAACGCAAATTTAAGAGCGTCAAATGCCAAATACATCCATGTGTATTTTTATTATGATACCATTATTAGATTTTTGGCAAGACGAGATGATATGTGGTATAGGCGTCGCGCTGTAGGTAGGTGTTGCGTTATTTCTGTTCAGTTGCGCCGTACCCTTAAAAATTTCCATTTCAACTCCGGGATGACCGAAAGCGCTGATGCAAAGGCTAGCGCAAAGCACTGACAGCGAGAGGTTAACGCTATTTCGAGAGTCCTAGACTAGCAACGGAATATTGAATATAATTTTTTATTCAGCTCTAACTCAATTCTTTGCCAGTCTTGCCAGTGACTATATAATCTTTTTTGTTCATAAAATGTCACGTTGTAAGCACCTACTATAGTATATTGTGCACCAAGGAGAGAAAGCAGCGTTTTTCAGACGAGTGTGAAGTTTGCCACCCGAGCCAAAGGCGAGAGCGGCAAATTACACTCGTCTGAAAAACGCTGCTTTCTCTCCTAGGTGCACAATATACTATAGTAGGTGCTTACAACGTGACATTTTATGAACAAAAAAGATTATATAGTCACTGGCAAGACTGGCAAAGAATTGAGTAAGAGCTGAATAAAAAATTATATTCAATATTCAATATCAAAGAAAAAAGTAACAAGCGTAAGAAACCAATAAAAGTTAACAATAAAAATGCACTTAAATGTTCACAAAACGACAGCGTACAACACAGTTCTTTACACTTCAGACTTATGATCCGAAATGCTTGCTTTTCGGAATTATGACACAAGCAAATGATATTCAAATGCGTGAATTTGGTTGTTGATTTTGTTGTGCCGTAAGCGGGATAGTATATTATTGTAGCGGTTAATGTGACGCACGTGTTCGTTTAGATTATGATTTGCGACTGCCCGCCCGATCTTACAATTCGGCGATATTTATAATGTCGGAGTCGACATTCCGTTGCTAGTCTAGGACTCTCGAAATAGCGTTAACCTCTCGCTGTCAGTGCCTTGCGCTAGCCTTTGCATCAGCGCTTTCAGTCATCCCGGAGTTGAAATGGAAATTTTTAAGCGTACGGCGCAACTGAACGGAAATAACGCAACACCTACCTACAGCGCGACGCCTATACCACATATCATCTCGTCTTGCCAAAAATCTAATAATGGTATTTGCGTTGGAAAATTTGTTATATTTGGCAAAAATAATAGGTGGGGGTGGGGTTAAATTAAAAAATGTGACAAATTTGAAAAATCTGATTACGCCATTGTAAAGAGCACAAAAAGCCATAAACATTTCGTACAAATGTTTTGTCGTTACGCCTTATATTTTCGAAGATATTCGCTAAAAACTATAAAATCCGTTATTTTCAAGGGGTTGTTTCAACCCCTAAACGTCGAGATACGCAGCTAAAAAAAACACGTGTCTAATGTTTTTTGATGCTCTATAACATATCCAAATCGGTCGTTATTTTCAAGGGGTTGTTTCAACCCCTAAACGTCGAGATACGCAGCTAAAAAAAGGTTGTTTCAACCCCTAAACGTCGAGATACGCAGCTAAAAAAAAACACGTGTCTAATGTTTTTTGATGCTCAACAACATATCCAAAGGGCATCCAAATCGGTTGTTATTTTTTAGGGATTTTTTCAACCAATAAACGTCGAGATACGCAGAAAAAAAAAATACGAGTCTAATATTTTTTGATGCTCAACAACATATCCAAAGCGCATCCAAATCGGGTAGGGACACTTCCGACCGTTCCCTTGTAAGTGTAACGGCATGTTAACAATAAAAATCAGCAATTAGTTAACGAGCTTCAACGTACTTAACGAGCCAATAATACACGAACCACCCAATCAACAGCGAATCAACCAGCCATCATTTATACACATTCAACTAATGCCATCTCTTATTATAAGCCAACAATAGAAACATGTGCCTCGTTTAAATCGACGATTTAGAACGTTGATGAATCCACCAGACGTTCCATCCCATCATTATTATTTTACTCGAGATATTTTTGTTCGATACATTATTGCGACAAGATATTTTTGCTCTGAGATATTAATGGCTGTGATATTATTGTTCTGAGATATCAATGGCTGAGATATTATTGATCTGAAATATTAATGGCTGAGATATTATAGACGAGATATTTTTGCTGAGATGTTTTGGGCAGAGATAAAATGAGGGGTCACCAATTCGGTGCACTACGTTTCGGCTCACGGTTAGAGCCCTTATCAAGTGCTGTCTGAAATGCATGAAACGTCACGATGTGTCAACTAAATAAATTATAAATTAGTCACTAAGTAAAGAATATTACCTAATAGTCAAGATGACTCGTCATAGTTAGTATAAAACCCCCTTGCATTCATGGGAATGTCCCCGCATTGTCACGAAGCGCAACTGTGAGAGAACACTCATATAAAAAAAAAACCGATAACACTAAGAGAGAAATGCGAAACAAGCGATTCATACGTGTCTTGAACATCGAGATTCCAATTAAGCATCTCTGGTTATTCTCTCCAGTGCGTGATGTTATACGAGTGGAAGCACTCCGGAGACTGAACGTTAAAGAAAGAATCAAGGAGTCAAAAGGTTGACAGCAGAACCGAAAATATAAACATTAAACCGACGAAATGACGCCATCGTATACAGCGTTTAAATTCTCTGTGTCTCTCTGAAGATTAATAATGTTCTTATGTCTCTTTATAAAAAACATCTCAGCAATCTCTCTTTTTCTCATATTACACTCCTTGTGTAAAATTTTAGGCTCTGACCACTTGAAGTCATGGTTATTTTGTGACCTATGTTTACTTACAACAGAGTGATTGCTGCAATGTTTCTTAATATCATTAAAATGCTCCTTGATTCGAGTCTCCAGATGCCTCTTGGTTTGCCCTATATACGAAGCCTCACAATTTACACAGTCAATTTGATAAACAACGTTGGTTTCTTTGCTCATTGTCAATCTATCCTTGCCTCTTTTGATAACCGAGTTAAGCTTCTTCGGTATCGTGTATAATGCTTTCAATCCGACATTTTTTAAGGTACGACATATGCCCTCGCTCAAATCCTTGATATACGGAATAGTTATATGCTTACGCGCATCAAAGGAAACGTCCAGGCCACCAACTTCACTATCTTTTCTATTTTTCAGTTGCAATAATCTATTATAAATAAATTTGTTCACTAGCTTAATCGGAAAGCAATTATTTGTAAGGATATCTTTAACAATTTTGATATTAGCATGATGGAACCGATCGTCCGATAATAAAATTGCACGATCGACTAAGCTAGTTATGGTGTTAATTTTATATTTATTTGGATGGTTGGAGAAGAAGTTAATATATCGTCCCGAAAAAGTCGGTTTTCTGTGCCAGTTAGTAATTAATCTATCGCCATCTCTTATGACTAATGTATCTAGAAACGGTATCGAGCCACCAACCTCGGTCTCGAAGGTGAACTGTAAGCGGGGGTGGTAATTATTAAAGACTTCAAGCAGTGTCTTGACTGCATTCCTCGGCACTATGGCAAAAATGTCGTCTACATAGCGAAGGAAAACCGGGATCTCAAAATTCAGATGGCTGATGCAATACGTCTCCAAATCCTCCATAACTATGTCCGCCAGGATCGGCGAGAGAGGAGATCCCATAGAGCTACCGAATATTTGTTCATAGAAATGACCATCGAAACCGAAACTCGGTTTTTTTTTATATGAGTGTTCTCTCACAGTTGCGCTTCGTGACAATGCGGGGACATTCCCATGAATGCAAGGGGGTCTTATACTAACTATGACGAGTCATCTTGACTATTAGGTAATATTCTTTACTTAGTGACTAATTTATAATTTATTTAGTTGATACATCGTGACGTTTCATGCATTTCAGACAGCACTTGATAAGGGCTCTAACCGTGAGCCGAAACGTAGTGCACCGAATTATATTGTAGCCAGGTAGTCGAGCAATAAATGATCCTATTCGTTTTTTAATCGCTGGCGGATAAAGGTTTTTTTTTCTATTATTTTATACACCTTCGACTCACATTATGGTGTCGACAGCTTATGGAGGTTTCTACTGTACTATCACGAGGAAATTTGGAACGGAATGCACGTTGTTGTTAAAATCGTGGATCAAGACGAAGAAGATGATTGTCACTTTGACACAACAACGTATTTTCTTACTGAGATGCAGAAGACATGATGTATTACCATCACATATACAATCTATTAGATCTCACATACGCCTACATAACTCTTACATTGCGTATAAGTTGGATAGATCCAAGCGACGTTATCAGAAAACATTACTGAATTTAGAAATTAGTGACATACATGAGTATTTAAGTTTTTTAAGTTGTAGCATTATGAACATTGAAGAGAATTTGTTTTTGCGCCTGCCTGACCTCTTGGTAAGGAACTTCTTTAACCTAAATAATGGAAAAATATTTAAACACAGCCAATCGGTTAGAATTAAACTTGTTAAAAAGTTTCACCATTTAACATGCAAGCAAAGTAATTGCCATCCCTTTTCCAATATTGATAATAAGAAATGGCTTGTCAACATCAGCAGCAAGGTTGTCCCCGACGCGGTAAACAATATCTTGAGCTTAGGAGACAAATTTGCGTTGCCGGTGTCGAGTTTAAATAAAAATGACAGGCTCAACTCGGTCGTCGAGATTATCAAGAATATCGAGTTTAATAATCATAAGTTTCTTCCGAATATGGTCAATGGTATACGGGGTGCGGTGGCGAATTCTCTCCAACTTTTTTTGAATAAGAGCAGTCATGTTAGTTATATCGATCGTTATATATCGAATGAATTTGTAAAATGTAAAGAATTTTTGCGGATGAACGATGATGTTTTTGTCACCAAGGCTGATAAAGGACAAATTACGGTTATAATGGATAAATCTGATTATATTAATCGTATGACGGAACTATTGAATGACACATCAACGTATAAGAAACTTAAAAAAGATCCTATTAAGCAGGTTACCAGTAAACTTAACCAATTAGTAAAATCTTGGCTTGATAGTGACATCATCGATGATCAAGATTATAGGCGCCTGAGGTGCACGAATGGGAATTTGCCGCGTTGTTATGGTTTGCCCAAGGTACATAAGGCTGGGTTTCCGATGCGCATTATTGTATCAGCATTAGGTAGTCCACTATATAATGTTGCGAGATTTATGCACGATATTTTGCAGGAATCTATTCCTAAACCCCGATCTCACATTAAGGATAGTTGGTCCTTCGTGAGGAGAATCGTGAATTCTAATATTGATACCGAGGAAATTCTTATATCGCTTGATGTCACAGCTTTATTTACGAACATATCGAAGGATTTAGTGTGCGAGGGCGTGAGAAAGCGGTGGCACCACATCTCTCAATATACTAAACTTAACTTGGCACAGTTTCTCTACGCTATCGAGTTAATTTTGCAATCCACCAGTTTCGGTTTCGATGGTCATTTCTATGAACAAATATTCGGTAGCCCTATGGGATCTCCTCTCTCGCCGATCCTGGCGGACATAGTTATGGAGGATTTGGAGACGTATTGCATCAGCCATCTGAATTTTGAGATCCCGGTTTTCCTTCGCTATGTAGACGACATTTTTGCCATAGTGCCGAGGAATGCAGTCAAGACACTGCTTGAAGTCTTTAATAATTACCACCCCCGCTTACAGTTCACCTTCGAGACCGAGGTTGGTGGCTCGATACCGTTTCTAGATACATTAGTCATAAGAGATGGCGATAGATTAATTACTAACTGGCACAGAAAACCGACTTTTTCGGGACGATATATTAACTTCTTCTCCAACCATCCAAATAAATATAAAATTAACACCATAACTAGCTTAGTCGATCGTGCAATTTTATTATCGGACGATCGGTTCCATCATGCTAATATCAAAATTGTTAAAGATATCCTTACAAATAATTGCTTTCCGATTAAGCTAGTGAACAAATTTATTTATAATAGATTATTGCAACTGAAAAATAGAAAAGATAGTGAAGTTGGTGGCCTGGACGTTTCCTTTGATGCGCGTAAGCATATAACTATTCCGTATATCAAGGATTTGAGCGAGGGCATATGTCGTACCTTAAAAAATGTCGGATTGAAAGCATTATACACGATACCGAAGAAGCTTAACTCGGTTATCAAAAGAGGCAAGGATAGATTGACAATGAGCAAAGAAACCAACGTTGTTTATCAAATTGACTGTGTAAATTGTGAGGCTTCGTATATAGGGCAAACCAAGAGGCATCTGGAGACTCGAATCAAGGAGCATTTTAATGATATTAAGAAACATTGCAGCAATCACTCTGTTGTAAGTAAACATAGGTCACAAAATAACCATGACTTCAAGTGGTCAGAGCCTAAAATTTTACACAAGGAGTGTAATATGAGAAAAATCACGACAATAGATTTCCTCGTCACCCATGAGGTACTATTGTTGACGCGTTTTTTTTAAATATCCGATATCTCAATATTTGCGAAAGTGAAAGCAACCACGGTCATTTCTAAAAAAATTGAAAATTTTTTTTAAAAATAACCCCTGTACCGATTATCGCCAAATTCATACCAACCTTCCTTAAATGTTACTCTATTGATTAAAAAAAAATTAAGCCCAATATCTCAATATTTGCAGAAGTTAGAGCAACCACGGACATTTCTAAAAAAATTCAAAAATTTTTTTCCTCATTTTCTGTATCCAATTCCTGCTCTTCTCCAGTCTCCAATCTCCTAATTATTTATGAAAATAATTTAAGAATTTAAGAATTTAAAAATTGAATAATAAAAGTAGTAGATAATCTAAAATCAGACTGAGAGTATACAAACCTTTCTTTTCCCTTCGTACTTTTTTCTCTTCTTCTCTTTTCATCTTTCTTTTCTATATTCTTTTTCCTGCCTTGTTCCTTTTTCTTCTTTCCACCTTTTATTCTCTCACCTTCTATTTCTTTCGGTTCCCTATCTTTTCTCGTTACTTCATTCTCAAATTCCATTTTTTCTTGTTCCCTATCTTTTCGAGTTTCTTTAGGTTCACTTACGTTCACTTTTTATCTCGTCTTTATGACAGCTCGTAACGTAGCAACTTATAACATTAAAATAAAATTAGCGGTAACATGTAATCAAACATAAAAACACAACCTGCTTTGCGCGAAGTCATATACGGCAACAATTATTTTTTTATTTATGAAATACATTTATTAAACATTCCGAGTATTGACATAAGGGTTAATAAATGTGTAACAATTTCTGCTTTAAAAATATGTAAGTTATTTGATAGATAAAGTATCATCTAAGAAATGTATTTAATTTAGCGAGGATCGGTGAAAGAGTTACCGATTTTTGCTTAAAAAGTTACATGTATTAGTTATATGTAATTTTATACAGTGTATCATTAAAAAAAGGTTGGTATTGAATTTGGCGATAATCGGTAAAAGAATCCTGTTTTTATATTGAATTTTTCCAAATTTTAAATGCCTTTAACTCAAGAACTGATCAACCAAATCTTAAAGAATTATATATGAAATAATGGTAAAAAGACTGAAGAATTATATATGAAATAGAGGTAGAAAAGACTGAAGAATATAATAAAATTAGAAATAGCCCAATATTTCAAAGTTATAGCAACCACGAACATTTCTAAAAAAATTCAAAAAAATTTCTTAAAAAGAACCCCTTTACCGATCATCGCCAAATTCAATACTAATTTTCCTTAAATGATACTCTATCGATTAAAAAAAAATTCAGCCCGATATCTCAATATTTGCGGAAGTTAGAGCAACCACAAACATTTCTAAAAAAATTAAAATTTTTTTTATAAAAGAACCCCTTTACCGATCATCGCCAAATTCAATACCAACCTTCCTTGAATGATACTCTATCGATTAAAAAAAAAAACAGCCCGATCTCTCAATATTTGCGGAAGTTAGAGCAACCACGGACATTTCTAAAAAAATTCAAAATTTTTTTAAAAAAGAACCCCTTTACCGATTATCGCCAAATTCAATACCAACCTTCCTTGAATGATACTCTATCGATTAAAAAAAAAAACAGCCCGATATCTCAATATTTGCGGAAGTTAGAGCAACCACAGACATTAAATCTGCACATACACACACACATACATACGGACATGCAATTTTAGGCGATATTTCGACGTTTTACAACAATCTGAACATATTGGCAGAAAAAACTCAAAAACCAATCTCTTCGTTGGTTTTTTCTACCCCTATTTCATATATAATTTTTTTGAATTTGGTTGATTAGACCCAACTTAAACGCAATCAAAGGTTCATATACGAAATTCACGAAAACAAAGCTTCCTCTATGAGGAAGCAAAAGAGATTGCTGAGATGTTTTTTATAAAGAGACATAAGAACATTATTAATCTTCAGAGAGACACAGAGAATTTAAACGCTGTATACGATGGCGTCATTTCGTCGGTTTAATGTTTATATTTTCGTTAATATTTCATTATACAAATATTTACTAAGCTGCATACAAAAAATCAGCTGGTTATTAATAATTTTTATGATCTCGTTATTTGGACATATTCGGAGCGGAGGACGCTCCAGTCAAACCATCCATTTTGTAGGACAATTGTTTTTCCGAGTTTATTATCCAATTATCTTAACATTTCAATAAAAAACTTACTGTTAGTCAGACAATTTCGACACCCCACCAAATTGACATGTTTTACACCTGTGCACTTCATTAGCTACCTCTATCGAGAATTTTCACAGGGAAGAACTTGGGCGTCTTGTCGAACCGAACCTGCTCACGAAGATTTAGCCTGTTATTAATCACTGAAAAAAACAGGCGGTGGCTGCTGGACTATTACATTGAATCATCGTTATCACACTTCTTTTTTCAAATATGTTTGTCACACGGGGTCAATTTGACCCCAGCCAATTTTTAAGCAGCTGCTGCTAACAAACTAACATTTTAAGTGAATCGTAAAAAAATTCCAGAATTAAGTTTAAATATTGTAAAATGTGTTATAAAAAATAATTTATGGAGTGGCATTATGTTACAAAAATGTACATTCCTGAAAAAGAATTATAACTTTTATTTTTCTATGTTTTCCGCTCAAAATTTTGCATAATACTCTTAAGATATGTTACTTTAGTAAAAAAAAGTCTGGAATCACTTTGACTCCGTGTGACAACTGAGGATTAATATTTTTATTAATCATTATTACATATAATCAAAGATGTGCATTATTTCAAATGCATATCTAATATTTTCGTTAATAAGAGAGATATTATTTTCAAACACTGTGCCGCACAGTGGGCCAAAATAACAATCTAGCTGGACAAAAGTCATTTTGTAAAGATTAATATATTTTTTTAAATAAATGATTATATTTTTAAGAAAAATATCTGATGGTTTATTTTCTACAATATATTTACTGTATACTTGCAGTTATGTTATAACAATCATTTGAATAAGTCATATAAATGCCATCCCGCAAAATGTTAAATCATTATTTTAGTAGCGCTCGAAACAAGAACAGTGAAACTTTAAATTACATAAATATGGAAGAAAGTAGCGGTTATTTTTAAGTCAAACATTGCCGATTTTTAATTATAAAATTTCTTAAGTATGAAACTTAAGAAGGTTACATTTTACTACTAGCATGATTCCTTATACATTTCTGATTTTTATCCTTTAAAATTAGCTGCCGCCAAATGCCTAATATTTCCTACATATAGCATTTTTCAGATATTGACATCTATCTACGGTATTTCATAGTTTCTTCATATTTATCAAATTTATCATAAATTTATCACACTAAAAATAATCTAATAATAGGCCAAAATGTTTGTTAAGTTTTTATTTAATTAAAGTTTACGATACTATCTTGTTATGGCTCTGTGCACTTTTCAGTAATTACTACTGCTTTATTAAGCATTGAAAAAATAGCTCAAAACTCATTTTTTAATTAGGAATAGCGCTATATAGTTAGTAAACGGTCTTTTAGAAACACTCTGTATATTAAATGTTATCAAATTAGGCTGATATACATTGTACAAGTTTACTTTCTATTTTAAAACACTTGAGAACATTTGATTAAAGATAAAACTAAAATTACTATATTTGTCCAGCTAGATTGCCGTTTTAGCCCACAGTAAGCCGCTATTTTCTTAAAATAGCACAAATCAAAAATCCGCTAGAGAAGATGAAGATTTAAGTTTCTTCTTTAAAATGATCACATCATTTTTGCTTTCAGACCATATATGGCCGGTATTCATAGCCGGTTCTTATTTCAAGACCGTCCTAAGTAATGTCTTAAAGAGGTTGGTTTCTCAAATCAATATAATAAGAATTAGTTAAAATTTATGAAAAATATTTGTCTATGTGAATCTGTTAATTATGCCAAAGTTGAAGACAAATTGTTTGCATGGTTGTAGGCGGAGCTAGAGACCCTATAATAAAAGACTGGTCATAAGGCGATTTTGTCAAAAGACTGCGAAAGAAAAAGATATATATTCACTATCGCTTTCTCCTTCTCTCTATCTCTTTTCTATCTTTCTTTTTCTGTTTCTCTTGCTTTTGACAAAACTGGCGGACCAATCAAAACTGGCTGTCTTATAACCAGTCTCTTATTATAGGGTTTCTAGGCGGAGTCAACTGCTTCTTGCCAAGCTGTTAAAAATGATGAGTTTGATAAAAATAGGTGCAAATAATTCTTTAAATATTTATAAAAGACTTTTACGAAGACTGAAATGATTAATCTACATAGGTAAAAAAAAATTATAAAAATAAAATAGCATATTGCCACATTTCAACGTGTATAATAACGTATTTAGGTTAATTGTACAAACAACGACCTTTAAAACCTTAAGAAACAGCTAATTAAATGTATATTCCACATAATCATTTGCTAACTCATTGCCCCACCGCACAGTGGGGCCAAATAAAACTTGAAACTTCGTGTTGCAAAAAAGCTACAGTCTCGAAATTTGAACCAATTTCGATGCTTTTTTTTATATGAAACCTAATGAAATTTACAACTTTGTCGAGTTAGATTTTTGATTTTTTACTTCCCTTGTTTATTAAATCAAACATAAAGAAGTTAGATTTTGAAAATTTTAAATCAAAAATTAGATATCTTATATAATTTAACGTCGAGGGCAGATATTGATATTGAACTTAAATGATTAAACACTGATTAGGCTTGACAAAATCTTAGACTGACAAAATCTCACTAAATCTTACCTTAACAAACGAAATTGATAGAAATAGCACCTGATGTTAGTTAATAAAAACTTCTGAATAAAGTAAGACTGAAGTATTTCTATTATGTATAATCAATTATTTTATTAATTATTAATAAACTTTAAGTTATTACCAAGTTTTGAGCCTTTGAGATGGGCAGAATGCTTCCACTCAATATGAAAACTACGTATATAAAGATCTATTTATATAAAGATGTAGCTGATCAAGAGTTGATAACGCTAATCTTCGTTAATTCTCATTCAAGAGTTGATAGAGCTAATTCTTGTTCCCAAATACTACGTCCAATCATATGTTGATACGTTTATGAGTCATTACAAAAAAGTGCATGATCAGCCGTTTAACTGTAGCAGTATAGGTTTTAAACATTTTACAGAATGTAATACACGAAAACATAACAGATTGGTAACAAACGAAGACATTATAAATAAGCTATTGATCTTCAGATCCTTATACAAGTAGTCTTCGTACTGCTTTCGGTCCAATTTTAATAGATGCGGACGCTCAAAACTTTAACTTAAAATTCATTAATAAGTAATAAAAAAATTGATTACATAATAGAAATACTTCAGTCTTACTTTATTCAGCAGTTTTTATTAACTAAAATCTAGTGCTATTTTAATTAATTAATTTTAATTAATTTTAATTAATCTCGTTTGTTAAGATAAGGTAAAATTTAGTGAGACTTTGTTAGTCTAAGGTATTTTCAAGCCTAATCAGGGTTTAAACATTTAAGTTCAATATCAATATTTATCTCCGATGTTAAATTAAATGAGATATCTAGTTTGATTGAAAATTTTCTAAATCTAACTTCTTTGTTTGATTTAAATAAAGGGAAGTAAGAAATAAAAAATCTAATTCAACAATTACCTTTCATTTAACAAAAGCATCAAAATTGGTTTAAATTTCAGAAACACAAAGTTTCATTTAGCCTTACTATGCGCCGCCTGTCTTGCAACGTGACGGCAACCAACCTCCTTCAGATGCTAATACGGCTCTGTGATTGGTTTATGCCATCTTAAGATTGTACTGAAGAGGCGGTCTTAAATATAAAAGGTCCAATTATGAATACCGGCCTATGAGACGTTCTGTTGACCACCCCTAAAAAAAGCAAGGACCGTGTTGGCAGCTGCTGCACTTAAACTTATAATCCTATCTGCGTTAAGATTTATTTTTAAATATTAGAAAATACATAGAATAAGATTAAAAAACTCGTTTTAGTATCTTTATTAATTCCTTTGTAATTATTTCCCGAAAAATACTGTTTTAACCATCCAGCTTGCTTTTCCTTCTTTAAGGGTCCATTCTATCTTGTTGACTCAAAAAGAGGCACTTTTTTGCGAATTTTTGTTAGGCAAGGTTAAAAAGTTGTCAAAACCATTCTTTTTGCATAATTTTGCACATTTATCTATCTTTTGTCAACATTTTTCAAATATTTTTATACAAAATTGGTTAGTTGTAAAATATTCACGCGCCATAGAAGTGAAGCATGCAGCGATTAATATGAAATCTTAGAAAAATGTTGACAAAAGATAGATAAATATTATGCAAAAAAATGGTTTTGATGTCTGTTTTACCTTGCCTAAGAAAAATTCGCAGAAAAGTGCCTCTAAAAGACTCATCAAGGTAGAATGGACCCTTAAAGTTGATTAATTAGCAAAAATCTGACACGCTCAGGCATGGTACATCGCACAGTAGTGGAGGTGTATATTGACACTTTTTAGATATTTACATAATTCTGCATACAATAATAAGAAAATTATTTTGAAGTTTTGAGTTATTTATCCATAATTTACTATACATAAGAATTAATGTCAGCACAATGACGGAATATTAATCAATACTTGTATATTGACAGTTTTTAGACATTCACACTCATACAATAATGAGAAAATTATTTTGAAGCTGTATCTTATTTATCTGTAATTGTTTGCTATACATAAAGGTTAATGTCAGCATATTTATGGAATATCAATCAATACGTATATACCGAAACTATATTGACATTAATCTTTATGTACAGCAAACAATCTCAGATAAATAAGATAAAACTTCAAAGTAATTTTCTTATCATCTTGTATGCAGAAATATCTAATAAGTTCGTAAATATGCAAGTAATAATCCGTAATTATGCTAACATTAATCTGTATGTATAGTACATTACAGATAAATAACGGATAAAAACCTTGAAAAAGTGACCGCAATTAGTTGCACATTCAAGGCGATTTTCGAGAGCTACGCCTACTTCTCTCCCCTTGCCTCTCCGCTCGGCCACGCTCGGTCACTTGTAGGGCTCGCCGGCCGAGCAGAGCGACAAGGGGAGAGAAGTAGGCGTATCTTTCCAAAATCGTCTCGAATGTGCAACTAATCTGGCCACTGAAAAGTGTGTGCAGTACGTAATGATACGTTCACTGCTGTGCGATATACCATGCCTGAGCGTGCCAAATTTTCTCAAATTGTTTGGTCGACTCTGAATGCCTTTCCTTTAACAAGCATTATATTCGACGTTTTCGTATAAACGTTTTTATCCATTCTACAGAATCTGAAAGCACAATCGGTAATTTTGGGGTACTCGTATAACCGACAAAAAAAGTTAACCTAAAAATGTAGCCACATTCATTATAAATGTACAATAAAATAATATTTTTTCAAGTATTTTAAGTGAAAAATAATAGAACTTACTCCTTGAATACTTCCTCTGAACTTTTCCTCTTCTCGCCTATCCTTGAAATCAATCGAATTCACTAAATTCACTGAATTCACTAACTTAAACTTTCGCTTCACTCGATCTTTAGATGGCGATCAATCCATAAACGCATAATAGATTGACTCGCACTCGCGACCTTTCTGATTGGTCGGTGATAACCGCCAATGACAGGCGTAGAGAAAATGGCCGTATCGCAAAGATGAAGAAAATGGCCGTCACGCAGAGACGCAAAGAATGTGATTGGTTGAGGGGCACACATGCGTATCCGACATGTGTGTCCGTCATGTGTGTGTTTTAGAAAGCGCCGCCAGAGCGCGCGATACACGTATCGAAGTCGTCACAATCGAGAGACAATCCATTGTTGCGCTGCGCACGTGAGGAGACATGTGAGTATTATGGTCAATTCAGACATAATTGTGACATGCCGGTACCGTGACTACCGTGACTGTACCATGCACGGACAGAAAGATTAGTTAATAAAGACGATAAGATTTACATAGAAATATTTATATGTAATCGTGACCGTACCAGTGCCGGCTCGTCCGTATTCATGGCTCACGGTCACCATGATCAGCGACGTTATTTTTACAAATACGGCTCGCACAGTACGACGTTTACGTTCGAACACGTTTCCGATGAAAACACCGTCGTACCGGCTCGAGCCGTATTTGTAATAAAAATAACCTCGCCGATCATGGCAACCGTGCAGCCATGAATACAGACGGGCCGGCATTGGTCACGGTTACATATAAACATTTCTATGTAAATCTTATTATCTTTATTGACTAATCTTTCTGTCCTTGCACGGTACAGTCACGGTACGGGCACGACACAGTTACGTCTGAATCGACTTTAAGCGTTTACTATCCTTTGTATTTTTTTTAATACTAGAAAACATTTATAAAATCTTTCACCGTTTCTTTATTAATGTATACATTGTGTATGAAATAGAGCGAAAAAAAAAGCGAAAGAATGAACGACTTGGAGAAACTTGCGCTGCTTTCGCAGAGGAATCGAGGAATCTCCGTCGGGATCGAGAGATAAGAAGAGAGATCGAGACAGAGAAAAGGAAAATGACAACGATTTGAGGAAACATATAGATAGACAGAGAAAGAAGAAAGAAGAACAGGCAGCCAAAGAAAAACAGGAGAAGGAGAAGTTAGTATATTGCTTTATTTTTAGATTATAAAATTACATATGACCTCTGCAATAAACTCTGAGGAACGATAAGTCGCGCAGAAAGGATTATTTTTTTTGTCAAGCAACCCATGTTCTTTGACGCGTCATTTAGAAACTCCGCGCAGACAGGTCTTAAGTAACATTTATTACAATTATGAGTAATTATTTATTTATTGTTTCAAGTACACTTGCAGACAGTTTACAGAAGTTTACGTTTAAAGTATCTATCCTGATTGCATTCATGACACCATCGTAACATTGATTGTCGGACTCTAGCGAACATTTGAGATCATGTTGCGACCAACTGTAGCGCAGAATACAATCAGGTTCAGGGCGGACACTTTGAAAACTTGTAAACTGTCTCAAATGTACTTGAAACAATAAATAAATAATACATCTCATAATTGTAATAAATGTCACCTAAGTCTTGTCTGCGCGGTTGTAACTCCTAAACGACGCGTATAGGGGTTGTTTGACAAAAAATGATCTTTTCTGCGAGATCTATTGTTCCTCAGAGTTTGTTGCACAGGTCCTGATTCAATCTGTATAGTTGTAGCAACACAATTCATGTAATTTTGTTTATTATAAATATAAATGATTTAGGAAACGGAGAGAAGAACGAGACAGAAAGAAACAAGTAGCCAAAGAAAGAGATAGAGAAGAAATGGATATTACAGAAGAGGATGAGGATGAGGATGAGGATGAGACAGAGGGAGAGGAAAATAAAGAAAATAACGGACAGAAAGAAAAAAAAAGACAACAAAGAGGAGGACGGAGACTGGACGAAAGAAACCAGATGTAAGTTACATTTACCACATTACAATTACTTAAAGAAGGGGATGTAAAAGTCACCATTTTGTGCCCTTAACAGAAACCTGTAAAACACGCTTTGTTATCCTTTTTTAGGCTGAAAGAAGAAGGAAATAATAATTTTTCACCAAGAAATTGAGGGAAATATTTTAGAAGCGATAAACGTCTTTAAAATGTGTGTCAAAATAGCTGTGTTTGAGCGGTTTAACTGCATTTCCATTTAATGAATTCTACACCACAAAATTGTATAAAAATGTCTGTACATAAAACACGAGCGCATGCACCATTGCTCATATACACTTGTCATATTGTGTGTACAAAAATTTGGAAACGGCCAATTATATCAGAAAGTATTTCTCTTATGGGAAAAATGTTTGAGAAAAATGGGAAAAACTTGGAGGATTCAAAGGGGGCCAATAGACGATCTTATAAAATTATAGATTCAGGGACCATGTTGGGCCCAGTAGAGCTCAAGTAAATTTTTTAAATGGGAATTCTCCTATTTTGTAGTGGATCATCTTTCTCTACTAAATAATTTCAACAACTTTTATCTATATATTTTTATTTGCCTAGTACTTTTAGTGTAAAATTCATTAAATGGAAATGTAATGCTTGTTAAACTGCTCAAACACCGCTATTTTGACACACATTTTAAAGACATTTATTATCGCTTCTAAAATAATTCCCGCAGTTTCCTAGTGAAAAGATTATTTCCTACTTTTTCAACCTCACTTGTAGCAAAGTGTGTTTTACAGGTTCCCGTTAAGGGCACAAAATGGCGATTTTTACACCCTTTCCTTTTAAAGTCATTGCTATTTAGTTAAGTAATCTATTGCTTTGATTGTTACATTTCCGTGTAGTTATTATCTCTCAAGAGCGCGGCGGACGAGGGGTAGAGGAGGGCAGAGAGGCTGGAGAGGGACAAGAGGAGGAGGAAGCTGGAGAGGAGCAGGGCGAGGACATCGAGGCTACAGGGGTGGCCAAAGAGGTGGCCACATGGGTGGCTACGGGGGTGGCCAGAGAGGTGGCCACATGGATGGCTACGGGGGTGGCCAGAGAGGTGGCCACATGGGTGGCTACGGGGGTGGCCAGAGAGGTGGCCACATGGGTGGCTACGGGGGTGGCCACAACGGACCGTTATACCAATTTTTCCACAATGTCAATCCGTATTAATAAAAATATAATTAAAAAATAATCAGTGCAATATATTTCGTCAAACTCCTTTTCCTCCTTATAATTATATAGAAAATAGTTTCTTTTTCAAGCTCGAGTTAATTACTGTTTTTGCCTCTCTACATACGGATAAGCAGAAATTTTTTAAAGTGCGTACTTAGAGTAGATGTATCTTTTTAAATATTGATCGTAGCGCTTTGCGTCACACAGTGGGCTGAAATGCAAATCTAGCTAAACAAAACTAGAAAAAATTAATATTTTTAAATAAATCAAATAACATAGTAAAGTATTATACTTGTAGAATGCAGATTATATCATAATAAGGCCGGTAAAATATTCTAATGTTATGACAAAGCCCATAATAACAGAGTTTCTCAGAGCAACTAGTTATTGGAAAATTATAGTGTTTTTACATAATTATAAAAGTATATTATTGCAATTAAATTGTAATATTTTTGTGTTTGTTTAAAAGGATAAATTACGTTCTTTCAGTGTACGTTGTGTTTTATTTTAATTCTTGTATGTTCAAAAAAATTTAATGAAAAGTAAGTATTACTTTTTATTGTGTAATAGTATACATTATTGAGTAGAAAAAGCTTTTTCCGACTTTATCCAAAATAATCAATAATTAGATTCTAAGCCTAATTTTATCGATATCTGTGCTGAGGTAGCTAAACTGAAGAATTACCTTAGAGGTACCCCCTCCCTCGGATAGCCTTTCCTTCGCTATCCATCGAACCAATATACCTAAATTCCGGGGTTCTGACGTAACACTTTTTATTGTGTAATTAGTATACATTATTGAGTAGAAAAAACTTCATTCAGCTTCATCCAAAAAAATCAAACCATAATTAGATTCTTTGTAGTACATATTTTAAGCACTGTATAAAATGACAACTTTTGCAAATATTCTATCTTCTAACAGTAGATTTTTGTAAGTGCGTAAATATGATTGAAAAATTATCCAAATTATGGAATTAATTTTTCATGAAAGAAAAATTATTTATTTAAGTTTGGTGGAACGGAGAAATCTAATTTTATTCACAATATAAAATGTCTATAAAATCTGTCTCTACCCCTTTGAATAATTTTTCAATATTATTTACGCACTTAAAAAAATCTACTGTTAGAAAATAGAATATTTCCAAAAGTTGCAAAAAGTAGCACATTACCCACTTCCGGTTCGGCGGGCGGAGCGGGCGGCTGGCCCGGAGTTGAGAGAAGAGGGATAAGTGTTGCGGATAGGGAGAAAGGCCGGGAGGATGTAGTGGAGTGGTGGAGTTGATGGAGGAGGCGTGGTGGAGGTCGAGGAAGTGGAGGAGGCTTAGAGGAGGATGTGGATGGGGAGTAGGGCCGACATCTCTGGAGGGGGGGGGGGGGTTTTGGATTTTCCCTCGGGTGAGGGAAGATGAGTGCCTTTTTGTCTATGACAACCTAGCACAAACAATGTAGACCGTTCCTGATAAGGATTTTGGAACAAGTGCAAATGCAAGCACGCTATATAATCTTGCCTGTTCCTTTAAGGAATTCGAAAACATAATAGAGCATGTTCCAATTTCTATTCTTAATCATGCTGTACACATCAATTTCCGCAAGGTAACCCACGGCTCTAAGGTCCTCGTCCAACTTGATCCTAAGATCATCGTACTTGTGACACTGAAGAATTACGTGCATCAGGTCCTCACATTCATATCCACATTCACACCGTTGTGTATCAATATAGTCCTTTCTAAAGAGCGAAGATCCCAGATTATAGTGATCCGCTCTAATCCTGTTAATGAGAGTTACGTAATATCTTTCGGCATTAATTCTACTGAACCACGGCTTGCGGGCCTCCTCATCATAAAACTTTGAAAAGTAAAATTTGCCATTGAAGGCGGAGTCTCGTTTGATAGAGGCCTGGGTAGCCTGCCAAGTTTCCTCTTTTGCCATTGCCATAAGATCCCCCGTCGGGACCTCGATGCTCTCATCTGGGGGTTCATGCGCAGCTTCCTTAGCTAAAACATCGGCCAGCTCATTCCCAGCGATACCGACATGGGCGGGAATCCACACAAGCACAATTTTCATATTGTGCTCCCTTTCGAGTGAGTAAATGAGCAATCTAGTCTCCACCGCGTATTTGCTTTTGTGAACTGAAATAAGGTTGTTTTGAACAGCAGAAAGAGCCGATTTGCAGTCCGACATAATAACAATGTGGTTATTTCTTGTCTCTCGTGATGTCTTCATGAGTTTCAGCGCCGCATTAATAGCAAAGATCTCCGCAGTGTATGACGAGCAGATATTAGACATACTGATTTTATAGGCGGTGTCCTGCCCGTCTATAACGATACTAGCGCCCGTAGCTTGCCAATCGGGGCCATGCGATCCATCCGTAAATACAATCTCCGCCTCATTGTTCAACTGGTATTTCTCAATAATGTCTTCTATCATAGAAGCATCTGAATATTCATTGTTACCCTTCCTCAAAAGTCCAATAGAAAAGTCGACCGCAGGAACAAAGTCATGCGCTTCGAACTCCCCCCGAAAAGTTTCGTGGATTCTCTGTGGTCCAATAAGTGTTCTGACAGGGGCGCATTTCCTCCACACTCTAGACATAAGGGACATTACGTATGTTGGTTGACGGTAGCGCACCCACAATTCAGAGTCATAGGCCCTCTGGATTCTGTCGCATACACCGTCCAAATTGTGAGCCATAGCTTTATATATATAATTCCTGGCGAGCATCTCCGCACGATCCGCCAATAGTCTGACCTTTGCCTCCGCCACGATAACATTATTCGGAGTGCTATTACGGTATCCCAGTGCCGTCCTAATGCCTTTATATTGCGTCCTTTCTAGCTTGAGAACTGAGTTGGCGTCCCTGGGGTGATAGACGAAACTGCCATAATCTGTAATCGAACGAACCAAGCTCTTGTACAACATTAAAGCCGTATTAACCTCTAAGCCTTTAGAGATTCTGCATAGATATCGAATGACCGCATTCGCTCTGTCGACCTTACTCCGAACTTCCTGGATCTGATGAGAAAATTTCAATCCGTTATCTATCCAGATACCCAGAAATTTCGATTCCCGGCTGTAGAACACCTCGCATCCCTGAATCACCATACTTTGGTTCTCATTGTATAGGCCATATTTATTAAATTCCACAATGACAGATTTCTGCGGTTCTAAGTCAAGTCCAATACAGCGTAGTCTTTCAGCAACCAAGTTCACCGCCAATTGGAGCAGCTCCCGATTACGTTGTCTGTTAGGTCCGCATATATAGAGACCGATGTCGTCAGCGAACTCACATGATTGCACTCCCTCAGGTAAGTCAGTGCATACTCTCCCCGTGTAAAGTGAGTACAAAGCAGGACTGAGAACGGCGCCCTGCGGGAGTCCCATATAAACAAGGCGTTCTATGAATTCTTGTGAATTGACAATAAAACGTACAAGTCTCCGGTATAGCCATTTACGTATAAATCTGACTATGCCCGCGGGACAATTGAGCGCAATAAGAGTCTCAATCATAGTGCGGAACTGGACGTTATCGTAAGCACCCGACACGTCGAGAAACGCAGCCAGCGTGTACTCACCCGAAGATATAGAAGCACGGATATCCGACACAATCTTAACAAGATTGTCAGCGCACGACTTCCCCCTGCGGAAACCACTCTGAGATGGATTAAATTTGTGTGCACTCTCCGCCCACCATATGAGTCGCTCATTTATCATACGTTCACACAGCTTGCCGACACAAGACGATAAGGATATCGGACGAACCTTCTCTTTTCCAGGCTTGTCGATGAAAACCACTTGGTAATGGAGCCAATCCTCAGGCAACGAATCCGAGAGCCAAATACAATTGAACAGCGCTAACAAACATTCAAGGGCTGTGTCAGGCAATTCCTCGATCATCCTATATTCGATTCCATCCAGCCCCGGGGCAGAGTTTTTCTTTATCATTTTGATGGCTCTATCCAATTCCGATCTCCGGAACGAGGAACTCAAGGAGTCATCTCGGTAATCAATGTTCAGAGGCATCGGGTCTGATCCTACGAAAGGAGGGGCCAGCTTGTCGACAGACTTCCTTATTTCCTCCTCTCTGTTCTTGACGCTCCAGGTATTCCATCGGACATTATTCCTAGCGTTTTTTAAAATCCTGATGGTATTCCAAACGTAGGTCAGGCTAGTGAACCGGTTGATTCCAGCGCAGAACTCCTCAAAGCATGCCTTTTGTTTAGCAGCAATCGTTCTTCTGACCAGGGCACACGCTCGTTTATAACTATCCCATGTGCTGAGAGATTTACAACGTTTAAACGTGGAGAACGCCTTTTTTCTATCTTGGATGGCCCTGTCACAATCTACGTCCCACCATCTATGTTGAACTTTATGCTTCTTCTCCTTGGCATCAGAGGGCCCCGGTGTCTTGCATCTGCCGGATGCATGGTCAATCGACGTTCTGAGAATATCAATAAATTGCTTGTAGTATGTATCGACATCCTCGGAAAAGTGATCAATGAACGGAAGAAGTTCCTTCTTAATAGCTTCGTCAACGAGTTTATAAAACGTTTGCCAGTTCGTCTTCTTTGACGTAATTCTATTAGTGATCTTTCTATAGGGCTGAGGTTTACTGTCCACAGTAAAAGAGATGGGATAGTGGTCGCTATCCCAGGCGTCTTCCTGTTGTTCATATTCGGCCTTGTCCATGATACCTGCCGAACCAAAGGCCAGATCAATGTTAGAGTCACGCTGTCCTCTCAAGCCAACCCTTGACTTGGTATCTGTATTAATACAGAAGTAGCCTCTATCCAGCAATGTGTCATGTAGAGCCTCGCCACTAGGCGTAGTAAGGTCACAATTCCAAGTAGAGTTATGGACATTAAAGTCGCCCAATATGATCGAATCCAGAGTATCAGGGACTTGGTCCGCAACCACACCAATGTCTGCCTCAGTGAGGTCCCCTCGTGGGTGCCTGTACACCGCCATAATGTTACAGTTATTGTCCAAATTTTTTGTCCTGATGCCAACAATGTCATAGCCGTAGGGAATATCATCCGATAATGGTATAGCATCAAACTCGATGGCTTTCCGTACCGAGATCGATGCACCGCCACTGTTCAACACATTCCTGCTTTGAATTGTAGCCTGGAAAGTATATACGTTTATCATCAGTACGTCTAGTCTCGGTCAATACAACAATGTCGTACTCCATAACACGTTTGGACAATTCATTAGCACTAGTCCCATAACCTCGACAGTTCACACATCTCTGGAGGGCGTTCTTGGAGGTTAGGTGAGAAGGCGGCGCGGCGGAAGCGAGGGGAGATGGTTGGTGAGGCCGAGACGGCGCTGGGTGTCGAACGCCGACAGGGTTGGCACCAAAGCGGGACGTCGAGGCGTGGGGTTTTCGGGTGCGCGTGTAAAGAGCGGGTTGGCACAACTGCGGGACGTAGTATAGGCATTGGGACAACACACGTGGCGCGGAGGCGGAAAGAGAGGGCGCGCGAGAGAGCGAAGGAAGGATAGGGAAGAGACTGATAGCAGCAGAGAGATGGCGCGAAGCAGAGAGGAGATTTATAAAGTAAAGCAAATAAGGAAGAGAGCGTAAGAGGGTGGAAAGGAGTATAGAGAGAATTCAGCCGAAAGGACGTACAAAAAGTAAAGGTAGAGGTGAAGGAGGAGGTGGAGTTAGAAGAGGAGTTGCAGAAGAGCGGACAGAGGAGGGACGGGGAGAAGAGAAAGGGAAGGAGAGTAAACGGGGAAGAGGTACGAGCGAAACAGAAGAGTACAAAGGGGGAAAGAGAGTACAGAAAATGGAGTGTAGAGGGACGTTTACGATGGAGAAGGAGGGTATGGAGAAGATGGTGAAGGAACAGTTACGGGGGATTATAAAAGAAGACAAGGAAGAGAAGAGGAGAAGAGAGGAGGAGGTGAAAGAGCTGAGGGAGGAGGTGGAGAGTCTAAGGAGAAAAGTGCATAAACTGGAGCAAGGCACAGGAAAGAGGAAGAGGGACGATAGCGAGGAGAGCAGGGGTAGGTCAGGGAGGGGGAAATGGTGGACAGAGGACTACGTGAGGAGCGTGGACGAAAAAGGGAAATGGTGGACAGAGGATTCTGAGAGGAGCCAGGAAGAGAGAAGGAAGGAGAATGTAATTATAAGAGTCGAGAAAGAGAGATGGAGGGGAAAGGGAACGAATTGGGAGAGGGTAAAGGAGATGTTTGCGGAAGGCTTAAAGGTAAGAGTAGAGGTGAAAGAGGTGAGTATAATAGGTCAGAGAGAGGAATGGGTGACAATATTGGTCAAGTTGGGAAGCGAGGAGGATAAACGGAGGGTGCTACAGGCGAGGAGAAAGGAAGGAAGCAGGTTTAAGGTAAAGATGGACGAAGATAAATCAGTAGAGATGAGGATAAGAGAAAGAGTGGAGAAAGAAAGGAGAAAAGAAAGGAGAGAGGAGGAAGATAGAACAAAAAGGACTACGGACGAGGAGATCGCGAAGAAAATGGAGGAGAAGCTCTTAATGGACACGGACGAGGAGAAGGACAACAGGAAGGAAGGAGAGTAAGAGGGATGCAGGATGGATAGGAGAGAGAAGGGAGACAAAGAGAGAAGTAGCCAGAGAAAGGGTAGGGAAGATGAGATGGAAGGGTACTTTATGTCATGGTTTTTTGTATTGTTTCTGTATGTAGGAAGTATGGACAGAGGGAGGAAGGACAAGAAACGGGGTAACGGAAGGACAGAGGGAGAAAGTAGGAGAGGATGGAAAAAGGAAGAGCCAGGGAAGGAATGCGGACTTGAAGAGGGGCAGAAAGGCTAGTAAAGGAGGAGCGGACGAGGGAAGGAAGGACGGGAAGATGGCCGAGGGATAGTAAGGGAGAGGGCGAGAGGGATTTTATAATGTGAGGTCGCGCAATGGCCAGGGTTGTATGGGGATGAGACTGTATTTTGTTTGTAAAGGGTTGGGTACGTCCCTAAAAAAACGCCACAATTCACAAGATTGTAAACCCTACGGGGACAGACAATAAACAATTACATACATACATACATACATACATAAAAAAATCTACTGTTAGAAGATAGAATATTTCCAAAAGTTGCAAAAAGTAGCACATTACCCACACAGAACACAACCTCCAGTGGACGTCCAAAGAACATCCATAGCTCCACCAGACATCTACCTCCATGGTGGATGTCAAATAATATGGACATCCATGGATGGATATAATATGGACATCCATGGATGGATATAATATGGACATCCATTAGACGTCTTTTATAAACATATAATGGAGCTCTTCAATGGACACTTTTTGGAGCTCATATGGATGTTTCTTGGAATTTTTGTGGACATTACACGGAGTTTTTATGACTGTACACTAGAAGTCTATTTAAGATGTCCAGTGGACGTCCATGCTGGATGTTATATGGATGGATATAATATGGACGTCCATTAGACATCTTTTATAAACATATAATGGAGCTCTTCGATGGACAATTTTTGGAGCTCATATGGATGTTTCTTGGAATTTTTGTGGACATTACATGGAGTTTTTATGACTGCATGTACACTATATAGAAGTCTATTTAAGATGTCATTACATGTTTATATATATATATATATATATATATATATATATATATATTGTGACGTTGCGGCCCGCCGCACCGTCGCGGCGCCCCGCCGCCGTTACAAGGCGCGAATTTCCGCGCCCAGGGACGAACCAGAGAGGCAACCACGAGATCTCCAGGGGTCAAAAATCTTATCGCGCTTCCGCTTTCTGATTCCTTTTGTTTTTTTTTTTTTTTGTATGAATTGTAATACGCGCGGCACCTCACCTACACCACGGCGAACCTCCGCGGGAGTACGAGGAGAAGGAGTTCGAGGATAAACAGGGACCGAGGAGGGGTGGCGAGAGCGGGAGCAGCGGATATCACGGGCTGGCGAAGGCAACGCGGCAGGCGTGCGGCACGGGCGACAGCGACGGACAAGGCCGCCAATAGCGGGACCCCAGGCGCCTGGGAGGAAACCCGGCTTCGGCAATTCTCTCCAAAGGGACATCGACCTACGGGGTGACTGATCACCACCCCCGGGGGTCAAACCGGAGACCCATCAGCACGAGCAAAGTTCCGTCCGCCGCCAAGAGCGAAATTTGGAGGAGCCGTACGCCGCCGAGGGACCGTTGCGCGCCCCCGAAGGGCCTCTTAGCGACAGCCCTGCGCCGGGACACCGCGGGCTTGCAAGCTCGCGTCCGATTGGTCGGCGCGCCCCTACGGGAGGGGTACTGTATCGATCCCGTAATCGAGCGGATCTAGCGTTTTCCCGAATATCACTTTCTGGTCGTTCCTCGGTGTGTCGAGACGTATTGTTGAGATCCGCGATAGCCGCCCCGAGTCGAGTACGTAATTTTGTGTCCTGCCGTACGTTGGTTGTAGAGGCGAGGCGACGGCGAGGAGCCCAGGCGGAGGCATATCACCGGTGAGGTTGCCCGTAATCCCTATCGATATGTAAAGCCACGACACCGCCCTCCGGTACACGCTCTCGCTCGGGATAACGTGTGTAATTGAGACCGAGTGTAGTTTCGCGATCGACAACGAGAGCAAAGGGCCTCGGGATGGTATCGTGGCCGCGGAATCGCGGTAGAAATGTTATCGTGGACCTCTGGAGATCGGGATAGGCGCGTGAATGAGCCGATGTTACGAGTGCGCCATTTCTCGCGACCTTGGTGTGCACGGCCGCGTGCGAACCGGCCCGTTGTATATTGCGTTACCGTTCCTTTTGCGTTGGAATATTTTGTGCGTGTTAACGTCGGTGTTAGCCTCCCGATTGAGGCAGGATACCGTTTTTGGGCCAACCGCATTCTTGCGTTGGAGTATCGATCGCGTTACTAATGGTTGCGAATCACCTCTCGCATCGATGAATTAAGTCGGCTAGGTGTCCTCGCGCTGAGAGAGTACCCGCGTTTAGACGCCTCTCGCGCTCACCGATTATTTGCGTTAGTTTCGTGTGGCGTTTCGTCATTGCTCGCGGTAATTCCTTTTCGCGTTAGTTATAGTATTCCTTGTCTTATCGAATAATCGTTGCGTTAGATATTAATTGCGTCCGTCCTTCTTGGCGTCTGGCCCTGATTTGCGGCCATTCCGCGTCTACCATTAGTGCTCTATATTGTCCTCGTCGTGTCGAATATCTCGGCGCCTCCTTGTTGCGCCCGAGCGGAATTATTTTGCGTAGAGTAAGGTACACTGGTGATTGAATTCTCGTATGGACGTGGCGTTCACGCGCGTCGAGCGTGACGCCCGTTTCGCGACGTTTCTTGTGGCGTTTAGCCTCTCGCGAAAATTAGGTACGAATAATATTCTGACCTTTTCTGAGGACCGCGCCTTCAGCGCGTATAGTATAACGAAATTTAATGTTCCGCGTAGGTCTAATGTCCGCGTTCATATCGTTCTCGTCGACCCGGTCTAAACACACGGTCACCGACTACTTCCCGGCAGTAATTATTTGATTTACTTTTCGTTTACTCGAAGCCGGATAGTTATTCTGTGTTATTTCCCCGACCGTTCTCATACAATAAATGTTTTATTTCTTTTGTTATCTGACGGAGTTATGAGATTTTTCATGTCACCCCACCGGCTATCGCGCTGCCCTTCGTCCACCCCGCCCTGAGTCGTAGGTTGAGCTGGCTATTTTCTCGCACCCCGATGTAGTTTCGTCTTGCGTTTCGGTCTTTCGCGATCTCGCGGACGCGAATTTACGCGTCTGACGCCCAACATTGTAATCGTTTCGTGGAGTGCCGGAGGTGCGAGAGAACTACCGGAGAGGCCTATCATCCCGCTCTCCTTTATCCTTTTGATCCGGCACACGCCCCGGACCGCTCCGGGAGTGAAAAAGTCATGACAATATATATATATATATATATATATATATATATATATACATCATTTTTTTGACATGTTATTAACCAATTGCCATTATTATTACAAAACAATGTACAACGTGTACAACGAAACACACGATAATTGTTGGCGAATTTGGTTGCCGGGCGTAACTCCGGCTTCGCCAATTGGCGTAAGAGGAGGCCGAGTCGACCCCGACAGGGATCCGGAGTGCGGAGAATGACGGACACTGCTTTTACCACAAGGTATGATTTATTGTACAAAATGTCTTTGCCGAGGAGGCTTCACAGAGGTTCGGCTGAGGTGGTCGCGGCGTGCATGTGATGCACGTATGATCCGCGGGCGCGACTGGAGCACACAGAACGTGCTTGAGACGCTCGTAATCACTGCCGAGACGCGCACTTAGAGTTTGTGAATGTTCACCACTCGCGTGCAGCGAGGGTGAACCGCAGACGCACGGAGGCGTAATGTTCGTTGCCGCACTGTGAGCGCGGGAGCGAGCGCAATGGGCGCGATGGAGAATGTCCGTGAGACACTTCTCGCATGTGCCTTGATGGCACGACAATTACGAGCTGGATGCACAACGGGGCGTAAATCCGCGTGGACCGATACTCGTTAACTTGACGAATGCACGACGGCGTGGTTCAACCGCGTGAATCGGAGTAGGAAAAGCGCGAGACGGTTGCAAGTCGGCTGATGTTCCGCTTGAACCGCCCGATAATTCGCTACTAAAGGAGCCGGAGCTCTCGCGGGCCCGTTTCCGGAGCATTCCGTGACGCGACAATTGAAACGGCCAATAGGCGCGTTTCGCAGGATCACGGGATCCTCGCATGTCCGGATCGATAACGCGACGCGAGAGACTGCGCGGTCAGGGGTGACGCGGGGGAGCGGCGCGAAGTCGCCTCGTTCAGGGGGCGGCTCAGGGATGGCGGCAGCGGTATCGATCGCGGAGATCGAACGCGAGGAAAATCCTGAACAATAATCAACGATTGCAAACAAAAATGAAGAGTTACGGAGAGATGAATCATTGTCCAGAACGCGACTTTGTTCGATTAATAAACAAAATAATTAATCAAAGCGTGTTGTAAAATGATTTTATTAACAAATTATCGCGTTGATTTTGCATTATTTCACTTGCAATTCTTTACAAAACGATTTGGTAATATTTTCACACCTTTTCATATGTATTTCTTACATTGTATACATTGTGTGTGTTTATTGCGCATCATATTCATTATCGTAATATAACGTACATCACATATCGTAAGAATTTGTTATGTACATTAGAAATATATTGTTTATCGATCCGCAGTATACGTTACGTTTATATCGCATACGTCAAATTTTTTTACATTTACAAACTGTACGTTTAAAATGTTTGATGTAAAATTTCAAATTTTTTGTACACAAAGATACTTTGTACATAAATATTTTATAATTTTACAAGTTAAAAAATAATATTGCATTCAGTCGAGTGTACGGTTTGACAATTTTTGTGAAATATTGTTTGATTTTTTAGTCAGTAATTTTTACGTTTTTATATGATTACGCGAGTTTGATAAATGAAAAGTAACAATGATATTTCTATGAATGTTTATCGCCAAAAAAATATGTCATATATTTCATTGCATATGTATATCTCCATATTATGCATGGAGAAGGACTTGATGAATATTATAATTTTTATAATTTATACATGTATATGTAAAATGTTTTGTTAAATATTTTTCTTCTCTTCTTGCATTTGATATCCACAGAGATACCACACGTATTCTCCGTATCCTCAAAATTCTCAAGATACATTGACTTACTGTCTACGACAATATTTGAAAAAAGATGGACAGTCGTGTATTTTTTAACACACGATGTCTGATCCTGCCGAAAAAAATCAAGTCAGTCCAGATTTTGATGATACGAGCAGGAAAAATCTACAATAAAGTGAGATAGATATCAAAAAGTGGGAATAGAGATGGATATAAAATGAAATTGTCTTGTTAAATTTGGTAATTTAACATTTAGATATTTTATTGTTTGAAACGTTGTCGTACACACGCGGATACAAATGTCTTGTCACATAAAATTGTACGTGTATTGCGGAGCATCGTCCTGCTTGATATATTTATACACGAAATACCGGAAAGGAATCGAACAACAATATTTATTTATATATTTGCAATTTGCGCGTTGAACGCGTCTACAAAATGCGCAATCAAAGTTTTTGAAATAATTTTTTCCGTTTTCTCATTACAACAATCAATTCCTTTTATTGTTTCACGTACATGATTATCGAGATAAAATTATCGATAAATCAATCACTTTACCAGAAAGTTTACATCATATATTCAACAATGAATCAATGGCAAAATTTGAAATATATTGGAAAATTATTTCAAATTCTTTTACGAACCTTTTTTTCATACGATTCAATTATTTGTTATCTTTATCTATTTAACGTAAATATAAAAACATGTATAAAGTATACAGAAATATAATTGTTTGGTTTCTCCTTATTCTCAACAAACTTTAAAACTTTTTAAACTTTCAAGAAAAGATGAAACTGTATGAGCCATCTAATGACATATCGATCATTACTTTACAATTATAATTGTTAGTTTTAAAAATATAAACGGACAAAGTATAGCATGTTTTCATCGCATCTGTACTTTCAAAATATTACCTTTCACTTACTGTCGACAAAAACATATATTAGTTTTACGTCAAAATATAATATTTCGATGTATTGAAATTTTAGAAAAACTAGTAACGACTCGTTACTTTTTGAATAACAATAACGACAACGAATTATCTTTTCCAATATATAACGATAAAGCAATGCGGTACGGAATTACTTCTTTCATCGATGACAACGAATTATGCAATAACGATGAGTTCCTCATTTCATAAAATAACGAACAGAGTTTAATGAATCGAAATATTTTATTGACAATGCCGATTTTTGAAAAATATCATTGCATACATCTCATGATGGTTGTAAATGTTCTGATTACGGTTTTGATGATTTAAAGATGCTGGGGAAGAGCGGCGGGGGGGGGGAAGGGGGCAGGGAGGAGGGGGGAGAACAACGACAATTTGTCATTTTTGCGAAAAGGCATAGCGCGCTACGCGCGCTACTTTGGTTTGTCATAAATTTCCATGTTTGAATTCGCAAAATCGCATCAAGTACACGCGCGCGCGCGCGCACACACACACACACACACACACACACACACACACACACACACACACACACACACACACACACACACACACACACACATATATATATAGAAAGGGCATGTATTATCCCCACTTTGTTTACCACGCGCGGTACCTCTCGCTCTGCACCGCACCACACCCACCTGTCGTCGCGCATGCCCACGATAAAAAGTATACGAGGTCATTTCACATTGCGTATCAATGGCGATTCTAGCTGCTTGAAAAGCTTCTTTTTCACATGGTGCGTGTCGTATACGTTACGTTTCTCTGTGAAATAAACTTTGAAAGTGCGCTACTTAACATTAAAAATTATCGTCGTTAGTGTGTAGTGTACTATTTGACGTCATTTACTCTTCATAAATATGTGTTCACGATCACGCGCGTTTAATGTTCGCGTCGTGAGCGCAAACGAACACGAACTTAGTGAAAAAATAAAATTTTACGAAAAAGAGTCCGATTGGCTAATTGGCAGTGAGGAGCCTGTGTGTGAGAATGGTATGTGCGCTGCCGAAATAATGTTCGGCTTCAAATATCAAAGACGGCTCGCATCTGTGCGAAGAAAGATGCCCGAAAAAGACGCGATCGTAATAACAACTGATACGAAATCATTCGTCAAGCGCATTGACGACGCTTGTAAAAGTGGTCAAAAACGAATGTTTCTAAAGGGTGCTGTACCCAATTACGATCAGAATCATCCAATTAACGAAAATAAGAGAGATGTTCTTCTCGACGCCGCTCGTCAATGTCAAACTTACGACGAAGCGATGAAATTGATCGAAAAGCACGACCTTACGTTTTTCATTCTGTATCACAACCAGCTATCCATGTATTACATGAAACATTTCGCAAAACCTGATGCATCGAAATACGGTCCAAACGATTTCTGTGTTCCGCTGATCGAGCTGCCAGCAACAAAAACAGTGATATTCGTCGGTCCCGTAAGTCTTTATTTGTCAATGAAAAATGAGATATTTCGGTTCGGTTTCCGTTACGGTTTAATGAAACATCAAATAACACGATTCCAGTTTCAGTTTCGGTTTCTTAAGCAGAGAAGAAAACCGAAACCATAAAAATTACGGTTTTTTTGTCGATTCCGATTTCGGTTTTATAATTCCACAGAAAAGGAAAATTTAAAAACAATTTTTTCCACACTTATTTCATTAAACTGTATGCGTATGACCGCCTGGCGAGACAAATACAAATCAGAAATTATCTATATTATTTAAAAAAATAATAAAAATGTGTATCTACGAAAAAATTTAATTGTATATTTACTGTTTAATATTTATATTAAAATATAACGAGAGAAAGAGAGAAAGGCGTATTAATTCGTTCAATGATTGAATTTTAATCAGTTTCTCATAGTATATCATTTTCTTCATCTTCCAGGAAAGATATTTTTTCCTTTTCCTTTTTCTCTTGGACAATGATTTTTTTTTCGATAGGGGAGACCGGGGCTAGACCGCTAGTTTTTTTTCGGTGCCGATTTTTAACAACAAAATAAATAATTTAAGTTAAAATTGGTATACCACTGTAAAGAGTGAACCTTTAGCTACAAAATTTATACAGGAAATTTTTATCTACGTCGCTTTGTTTAACCGGTATAGAGCAAAAACGACAACGGTGCAAAAATTGAAATCTCAAAAATGCCGGGGTTGAACCGTTATCCCCCCGGGGTAAATCCGTTACACTGCATTTTCAATACATATACGTACATCTAATCCTGAAAAATGATAGGATACATTTTAATAATTGTTTTTTAAGAGAAAAATAAAATTTTATTTCAAATTTTTATGCGAAACATTAAAAAATAATTGTTTTACCTATTCCATAAAACAATCAAGGCACGTGAATACAGATCCTGACAAGCGCACGCATGTGTTGTGTGCCCTACGCTCGCACGCAATGCACTGTTTCCCATATGCTCTGCTTGTCAACTTCTTTGAGCACACGCAGCACGTATTATCCAAGTCTTCGTCAGAATCCGACCGCTGCTGCTTCCTTGATTTCGATTTACGCCCACTGCTCGTCGAAGGCTGCGGTTCTGTTTGTGTGGCATTTTTTTGGGCCGGCCTCTTAATTGTTTTGCGGCTGCGGAAACGCTCATTTTATCTTTTTTCACCGCAAGAACTGCCTTCTTGAGTTGCTCCTTGTCGACGGGAGTCATTTTGCGACGATACGTGCGTACCATTTCCCTCCTATACAACTGACGCACGTGCAAGAGAAGACAGAATCACGCCGCTCGAGGGAAACCTAACCTGAAATCGCCGTGAGCTGAAGTCGTGCGCCCGGCGCGCCACACTGACTAGCGGACCAATCCCGGGTGCTCACTAGCGGATAAGCCCCAAACATAAGTTTCAGGTTTGATCGCCCACGAAATATTAGACATCAACGATAATGAAAAAACTACACTGGATTCGTGTTCAGCATGCATTACTCTTTATAATCACTTACTTTGAGATTCGGTGATACAATAATATTCAAGATATTACAAAATTTCCACGCGCAGAAAATTTCACTTTCACCTTCCGAAAACACGTTTGCCCTCGTAAAAATCATAACACGGCAGGTAACCTGCCGAAACTCCGTTGGTCACATGGGTACCATAAGCAGCGTTTACAATGTTAATAGCGAGTTCGCACAATATACAGGTTCCGAGATATTTGATTTTGCGGATTTACCCCGTTAGCGGTCTAGCCCCGGTCTCCCCTACTTGTAATTTTATTGGAATCTTTTTCTTCTATATTCTTGATATATTTGAAACTACATATCCGTTCAAATCATTTTATTCAAAAGATCTTTTTTCTTTCATGTGTAATTTCTTGGAATATTTAAATTACAAAATAAGAAAGAAAAAAATCATTTCGACAACATCCAACAACAATTTAATAAAATAATTGATAAATATTTTCTTAAATATACATTCCTTAATTACAATTTGTATTTTTTGAACTCTCAGAGAAAAGACCCCGATTATAAGATACCACATCTATTTTGTATGATTGCCGGAAATCTATGGGCAGAATTGAAAAATATAGTAGATCGTTTTGAAGGGAATTTAATAAGCTTTAAGATGCTGAGAAATGTAGTCTAATTTAAAAATTTAAATATTAATTTAAATATTAATATTTCTGAAAATTAGAAAATTGTAAAAAATGAGCTTTCAAAATAATCGAAAAAATGTACTCCTATTTGCAACGACTACACGCACGATCGAACAATGAATTTTCCACTAAATAAGTTTTACCCCAAGAAGCAATAAATTTATGGGGTGAAACCAACAGATAGGGCCTATTAATTTAATAGAAACCTCGCTGTCACATATTAGGAGCCTGTCTCATAATAAGGGACTTTTCTCTGTACAAAATTGTCATAAAATTTTTTTTATAAAATTTGTGTAACGATAAATGCTTACAATTTACCAAATGTTTATAGTTTTATACATAATTGTACATAATTTTTCAAAAACTTTTTTTCTCAATTCTTATTTCACTTTGATTCATTTAACAATTACTTTATATAAGTTTATTTATATATAATTATATATAACAATATATATATATATATATATATATATATATATATATATATATATATATATAGTTTATCAAGTAAGAAATTACTTGCGTTTCTTCTTTAGAACAAAATATTCTGTTAGCTCTGACAAGCAATTGGTTTTCGAAAATGTGTTTGTTAATATTTGTTTCGTAATGGCGATAAAATATATTTTAATCCAGAAAATAATCATTTTACGCTGACTTGAGTAACAGGTACGATGGATGAGGAACAGTCATTGCTAATTTATAGAATTCAAATTGATTTTGTTTTTCTTCCTCCCAAAATTTTCCAACACATTAATTTTTCTGTCAAGTCTTTTTTATTCAATATTATATCTTTCAAGTTCAATTTCTACTCGATGTAAAAAATACAAATCTAATTCTTTGGATGATGATGATGATGATGATGATGATGATGAATATGAATTTGTAAGATTGTGCTGTTGTTGTTTTAAATTTAAAAGATTTTCAAATTCATCATATGTAGAACCTGTTTCACTTGAATTTGAAGAATTTTCATTGAAATTTTCGTTTAATTCATTTATTGAATTGTCATTACGATTTAACGATATTACTTTGGCCCAAAGATGTTTTAAATGAGTTTTAGCTCTCTCTCTCTCTCTCTCTCTCTCTCTCTCTCTCTCTCTCTCTCTATCTCTCTTTCTATTTGTGTTTTGTCTAATAACACCTTGTATCTGGAATCCATAAAAATAGCGAATAACAATGTATCGTTGTTTGTTATCTTTTGTTTACAGTGTATGTCATTTGTTCTAAAATTAATGTAGCAAAAGGAATATATACTGCCTCTGTTGCTACTTTTATATCAAACCAAACTTCAAAAAATTCACTGAGTCAATTGTTCTGTTTGAAGCTTTTTAATACAAACTTTTGATGGTCGCAATGCTGTATATATTTCTTCAATTTTTCCACCATTCAGCATCTTTTAATTTCACAAAATTTTGAAATTTTGTCACAGATAGCTCTTCACAATAATCTTTCAGTAATAATAAATTTTGCCAAGCATATCTATCATACAACACCATCGAGTTGGACAATCAATCATAGGTTTATATAACTTTTCTTTTCTCATTAAATATATAAATGTTTGTGTTTTAACCTATTTTGCTAAATTTCTGATTTTTGAAATTAACTGTGACGCAGTTTTTGTTTTTTTTAAGGCATCGTCAATCGTGCTAATTGTAAAGTAAGAGCTATACATTTAATACCTGAAATTTACGTCAAATATCGATTATTTATTATATAATTATATTATTATTAAAAGATGACAAATTTTTATTCAATCATAACGTAAATATCATACTTGAAGTACTTGAACGAAATATTATACTCAATGTATTTTAAATTTTTTTGAGAATTAGTACATCGAAAATAAGGTAAAATTTATTCAATATGTAACAGTTGCTCAGTTGCTTAATCACGTAGCATATGATGTAACATTTACCTTTACTTTATAATAAAACTTAAAACATCAAAAGGTAAAAAAATTAGAACAAAATATAAAAGTTTCAAATTATCAACCATGTAAATATAATGTAAATAATAAAAAACAAAAGAATTATACAAATTACAAATATTTTTAAGAATTTTAAATACTAACAATTTAAAGTAACACAATTTAAAAATTTTTTATCTGTTAAAATATAGCTATCAAAATCAAAACTAAAATTTACATCTTCACTGGTTTCAATATCTTGGAAAACGTTCAAGTTATCCGTTTCATATTCGTCATTTTTTTCTTCATTTTCTTCCAAATGTATGTCACTGTCGATGTTATTTGCATCGTTCTTATTTTGATTTTGTTCTAAAATGTCAATATCGCAATCTTCTAAGACTAATATCCTTACTGCTTATAACATATTGGCGCCATTGTCAGTAGTTGTAATATATATTTGGTCCAAAGATGTACAAGAAAGAAGAAGATACATTTTTTACAACTGCTTTTACATATTCACTTGCATATAATATATAACGTTTTTATTTAAAATATATGCAGACGTAGGTATATAAATTTATGACTGTTAAACATAACCGCAATGTTGATTGTTGATTACCTATATGTTTCTCTTTTAATTCCTTCAGTGCTAAATTTGTCAATATAATTTTTGCATCTTTAATGTATTGTATATTAATTCCTAAAAACGATCTATCTGATCGAGTAACAGCGTCAGTTTTCAATGAAATCGTAATATTTTTTACATCTTCAACTATTTCTTTTCCTATTCCATCAACTTTTACAAAAACTTTCCTTTGTATTATGATTCTGATGAAATTGAAAATTTCTGTTAATTTTTTTCTTCTATCGCGCACTTGATTAAATTTATAATATTTTGAAAATGAGAATCGTCCAAAATACTAAATGGTCTTTCATTTACTATTACCAACACTCTACTGCAGTTATTTTCAAGGTCTTATCTCGTCATGTTCAATTTTATTGCACTCATCTCGTTTATTCGCCGTTGTGTTCCTTTCTAATTTTGTTGCAATACATTGTTGACGTTAATATCCTTACATTTATTGGAAGAAACTTCAATAAAATAATCATCTTTGAACTCATGATAACGCGTCAAACGTTTCTTCAAATTTGTACCGTGATTACCTTTGTATATAATGCATATGAAATTAAAACTTTATAAATGTAATAAAATAAATGGATAAATAAATTAATATATATATATATATATATATATATATATATATATATAAGGTATGGGGGATAGGGAAGAGACAGTTTGGGAAAGACTGGGGAAAAAGACTGTGGTTGTTTGATAGGCTGGTGTGGACGGTGATGGGATATGAAGCAGAAATATGGGGATGGAGAGAAAGAGAAGGGATGAAAAGAATGGAAGAAAGGTATATTAGATGGGTCTTAGGAGTGGACGGGAGAACACCGTGGTACCTTGTTAGGGAAGAGTTGCAAAGGGAGAAGCTAAGAGGGAGAGCAGGGATGAGAGCATGGAGATTTGAGAAAAAGTTAGAGGAGGGTAGAGGAAGCGAATTGGCGAGGCGATGTTGGGAAGAGATGAAAGGAAGGGAGAGGGAAGGGAAAGCAGGCTCGAGTTGGGAAAGAGAGAGAGGAAAGTTCTTCGAAGAAAGAGGAGTGGAGTTAGAAGAATTGGAAAGGCTGAGAGAAGACGGAGATGATTGGTTTCGTAAGCTGTTTGGGGGAGATAAGGAGAGGCAGAGGAGAGAGAGATGGGAGAAGATCGAGAAGTCAAAGTATAATAAATGGTATAAGTGGATAAAAGGAGAGGGTATCCCGGGATATTTGAAGAAGGGATGGGGAGAGAGTAGATGGAGAAGGGTAGCGAGGTTTAGATTAGGGAATGAGGTGAAAGAGAACAGATATTGGGAAGGGGAGGAGAAGAAGAAATGTAGGATGTGTGAGTATGGGGAGGAATCATGGGAGCATATATGGGAAGAATGTAGGAGATGGAAATCAGGAAACGGTAGCTGGCAGGAAGCGGTGGGATGGGTATTGGATGAAGAAGGGGGAGGAGAGGAATGGATGATAGAGCTAGAGGAGGATAGAAGGAGAAGGAAAGGGGAGGTGGAGGAGCTGGAAGAAGGAAGAGGCAAGGAGGAAAGAGGAGAGAGGGAAGGAGAGAGGGAGGGGGGAGAGAGAGGGGGATAGAGGAAGGGAGAAGTAAGTAATAGGCTCACGCTTTCAGATCCAGGATGGAGCGAGAGGGGAGAGTAATAGCAGAGGCGGTGGAAAGGATGGTGGAGGAGAAGGTAAGAAAGTTGGTGAAGGAGAAGAAGGAGGACGATAGAAAGAAGGACGAGAGGATGGAGGAGATGGAGGAGAAAATAAGGAGATTGGAGAGAAAAGTTGAGAGATTGGAGCAAGGTGGAGGCAAAAGGAAGAGGGCGGACAGCGAGGACAGTGAGGAGGGAGAGAAGAAATGGTGGGCGGGGGTGGACGAAGGGAGCGAGGATGAACTAAGAAGGAAGAACGTCATCATAAGGGTTGAGAAGGAGAAGTGGGGAGGGAAGAAATCAAACTGGGACAAGATGAAGGAGCTCTTCACAGAAGGACTGAAGGTGAAGGTGACGACAAGAGATGTGGTAGTTCTGGGGCAGAGAGGTGCGTGGTTGACGATCTTGGTCAAACTGGGAGATGAGGAGGAGAAGTGGCGGGTGTTGGAGGCGAAGAGAAAGGTGGGTAATAGGGTAGGGATAAAGATCCACGAAGATAAGTCGGTGGAAAGGAGAGATAGAGAGAGAGAGGAGAGAGTGGAAGGGAAGAGAGACGTGCGTAGGAAAGTAGGAAGGTCGGAGGAGGAAGAAATTTCAAAAGGGATGGAGGAGAAGCTGCTCATGGAATCCGAAGAGAAGCAGGGGAGGTACAGAAAATGGGCCAAATAGGGAGGAGCAGGACGGGAAGAAGGGAGGCGGAAAGACGAGTCGCAGAGGAAGCGGAAGAAGAGGAAGAGGGGAGAAAGGGAATATGGGGAGGGGGGTAAAAGATTTTTGTGAGGTCGTAAATGACCAGGATTATGGAAATAAAACTGTGTGAGAGGTTTGGGTACGTTCCTCAGTAAAAAACGCCTTGTAAGCCCTGCGGGGAAACACAATAAATACTTACTACTACTACTTACTATATATATATATATATATATATATATATATATATATATATATATACATATATATTTATTGCATAATTGATTAATAATATATAATTAATACATAGACAAGAAAATAAAAATAATGCAATTTACCTTTAGTAATGTTTCACAAATAGTACATTATGAGACATCTTCTATTTTATTGTAAATAAAATGTTCATGTGAGTAGTAAGTGGCTAGGTATGGGGCGTCAAAACAAACCCCCACCACCGACCCCGTCGGCGCCAGGGGCGTGGCCAGACGGTCTGCCCACGTGACCTCGGAGCGCTCTGATTGGCTGCCGTGAGAGGGTGGGGGTAACGAGGTAATTAAATAGAGCGTTTTGATTGGATACCCCATACCTAGCCAGCGTTTTGATTGGATACCCCATACCTAGCCAGCGTTTTGATTGGATACCCCATACCTAGCCAGCGTTTTGATTGGCTCCCCCCGCCTAGGGTGTCTAGTGTCTAGTGACTTTTTCGAGAATGCACGTGGCGTGGACGACAACGAAACAAAAATGTCGGATCAAAATAGTAACTAAATGGCGCGTTCTGATTGGATACCCCATACCTAGCCAGCGTCTGATTGGCTCTCCCGCCTAAAGGGTCCAGCGTCTTTTTGGGCCTGCACGAGGTGGACGACGCTAAGTCACAAGGAAAAATAGCGGAAGTGTCGACCAGCGCCATTTTGGCGGGAGCACGTGGTAGACGACGCTAAGCTAAAATAAGGATATGATGCTAAGATGCCGAAAACGGAAAGTGGAATTTTTATGTTTTCAGAGAATAGTTTTCATGATCTATGACCGTGTTCTTTTAGGACTTGGGTCTGGACAAGGAGTTTTCGAAACAATGAAATACGTGAAACTTATTTTCTGGAGAAAGGAGAGGGCAAAACAGGAACGGACAGGTTCGCTTTGTAACGTGATGCAACTATTTTAACGTAAGAGAAAAAGGAATGAATAAATAGACGGAGGGGGTTGAAGATACACACACAATGTTTATTACATAAAATAATACATTGATACGAGGGAATAAGTATTTCTTTTAATTATTCTTAAAAGTACATGCCTGAACATGGCAACATTCAACGTGAGGTTTTACGCATGCGCTTTTATTATGAAGAAAAATTTTACGAAATAATTTTACAATCAAACGATCATTGCGTTCGCAATTGTCACTAAACAGATTAAGAAACTGACAAAGATTATAACCGCTACACATAAAATATAAAAATACACAGCAGTATTGGCCGCAAGTTTGAGAGAGTGTTCCTTGTAGTGTTACGGTGTTCCATCGATGTGTAGTGGAATTCCGACGAAGGCGTAAGAGGAATCTGGAGTCTAAAGGCGGTAGTCCGTAGCTATCGAAATACGTTCCTGCTCCTTGCTCGTCGACGTAAAAAGCGACCCAATGTTGGCCAGGCCGATCGTGATCGTCCGTATTAGCGACGATGGCTGTCGACCTCGTCCACACCCTCGGCAGTCTGTCGGCAGGATAGACGCCCGCATATCTGACACTGAGATGATGCAACGCTTGTAAGATTTCTAGCGAGTTCATTTTCTACACAGCAAGGTGGTGTTCGCACGAGAGGAATTATTTGTATAATTTCGGAGTTTACCTCTTTCGGAGTTGTCGCACTAGTGTTCTTGGTTGGTGACGGGCGTATCGGCAAGTTATTGAAGATGTATTCTTTTCTTACGCCCGCTACTGAATAATAGGCTTTTGCTACTTCTCCTTCCGCCTCTTTCTCTTCTGTCTCGTTATTTTTTTTTTGCCACTGTTTTATTTTTATAGCGATGTCACCGTCGGTTTTTCACCTTCGTCGTCGTCGTCGTCGTCGTCGCTTGTGACCAAATTTACGTAAGAGAGATTAGTATCGTAGCTCGATTCGATGCTGTTGCTGCTACTACTGATGCTGCTGCTGCTGCTGCTGATGCATTTGCTGTTGGTTCGCAAGACTATCCAGCGTTTCAATTTAAAAGCGTTGCGTAAGGCACAAGCAATTTTGTCCGTAGTCGAAACACGAAATCCGTGATGTGTGCAGCGTTGACTGTACTCTGGGGCCTCCGGTAAACTTTTGAACGGTGAAGAAATTTTTTCCAGATTATATATGTTTCTGGAAAGTAGTTGACTCAAGTAACGAGCCTTTTCCGCGCCTCTGCAGTAGATGTAACGCACTTGTCGCGTAATTTCTCGCAGATGTAGGATGAAACATTTGAGATCGGTTTCACCATCGAACCACTCGATTCCATGATAATTTCGCGAAAGCCAGTTATTCTCTCGTCTTGTCTTTTCGGGTAGATCGTCAAATGGAAAGGGCGGCGACATAATCCAGTGTCCTGTGATTGCCGCGTTAATCGCGACAACTGCGACTTCTTTCGGAATAAACTTTCCGTTGACATCACGGAAACCTTGTATATCGATGGCCAGATCCATAGTTTAAAATGTACTCTCTATTTTTTCAAGTGAAGCGTCGACGTTCGTGGCTCGAGTGAAACTGAATCTCTCTCTTTTTGCAGGATTTTACGCAGAAAAATGACGATGGGTAAAATATGTAGTGGTGTGGGGGAGGTGAAAAATAAAGTATGTGAAATATTATTTGTCGACATTTGTCATTTATCCGGCAAAGTCGACGATGATTTGTCGAGAGGAGTCGATTTCTAGAACATTATCGAACTCGGCGTAAACGATACAATTAACGGTCGCGGTAAGTGCTTTTTCAAATCGCACTTCTAATCGCAAACTGCCATGTTTCACAAGATTCCAATGGCCGGCGCAATTGGCGGATAAGTCGGGTGTAAGATCAAAGGCGAAAAGTGTAAATCCTTCGGCGTAATCTTCTCTGCTTATAGAATTACCCTCGTTCAAAAAGTGTATGCCGGTTCCCGAAAAGAGAGTGTGATAAGCTTCGACGTAGAGTGGCTCGTCTCTCGAGAAGCTCGGCTGTAGCGGTCTACTGGGAATTTGTATACCATCGGCGTACAGCGAAAAGAAATTTATACCATAGTTTTTGAAATTAAACGGGTTTAATTTTCTATCGCCATTAAACGCCCTGTTATCGACAAAACCGACTATTATGCGTTTCGGCAGTTGACCGAGTATTACATTGTCTATCGATTCTCCTACGAGACCCGCGTGAATCGTAAATGTTTTAACTTCGACTCTCGTAAGGGGATATTTGGCGGTAGTTTTGCTCAACATTCTCGCATGCGCGAGTAAAACGCCAGGGCTTATTTTTGCCCTTCTCACGAGCAGACTGGCGTCTAGAATGCGTATTTTCGACGTCGAAGTATTTTCCATAAGGCAAAACGAATCTTTCGAACGAACAAGTCTCATTCTAACCTCCACACCGTTAATTAAAAACTTATCTTGATTGAAAACGTCGCAATGAAGATGACCTATGAGATCTAGCGCATGTCCCTCGTGAATGTAACGAGCGCGTCTCACGAGAGCCGGATTTGGTGTTTCTGAATCTACGAGTGCGTCCATGAGTCCGGGGGTATCCATGTCCCACAGACAAGAGGTCAGATGGGAAGTTTTTGCGGGTGAAGAATAATTTAACAACGCCTCTATGTACGCGCGGTACGCGTAGGCGTTGTTTGGGGGCGAGACGAGCTTTTGATTGAAATATACGTCGATTTGATTGAACATGGAGTGTAGTAAATGATTTACAGGGCCTACTTTGTACACAATTCCGCCTGATGCGGGTGTTCGGCCGTCGCCACCGCCGCCTGCTAGGGGAGAAGTTTTTACGCGTATGCGAAGGCTCAACATGGTGTGCGTGAGGTCCAGGTAGTCTTCTCCGTGACCGGGTATGACGAATTCTATACGCGCGTCGTCCCCGAGGGAGGTTATGGGCTTGTAATAGATCCATTGCGAGCTCTCGATACTAGTTTGAGTGGGCGGCAATGAGAAGAAATCGAGTTCGCTTTTTAAACACTCGCTTGATTGCGTGTGAAGAAAAGACATGCTTATCCTTCTCCTCCGCTCCTTGAATTCTTGCTTCGTGTGCGCGCGCGACGATTAAGAGAATATGTCGGATACGCTGCGTTTCTTGACGCTGACTCGACGACGACGTTGTCTCGTAGCGGTAGATGACTTTCTGTTTACAGCACGAGTCTTCTTCTTCTTCTTCGATGATTTTTTGATCGTTATTCTCTTTCTCTGCTTGCTCTTTGACGATTTTCTTTTGACTGTTTGACGACGACGTTTACGAACTGCGACGCGACTGTCGTGGATGCCGAGGGGAAACTGAAACGCTGGATTTTTTGCGGATACTTTATATCCCGATCCCTTCATCGTGCCGCTTATCTTCTCCTGGGCTTTTCTTTTAAGATTTCCACTTGATTCTTTGAAGCGAGTTTTGAGCGCCTCCTTCAACGGTGTATTATTTTCGACATCTTCCATCACATTGATACCCGCGCGTAAAGCTTCTTTACCGACCGCTCGCGCGCCTCTACTTAGGTAAGGCACCACCTTTCTGAATAATCCTCCGAGAAAACTACCGATTCCGTGACCTCGTTGATAGGGTGCTCCGACGAAAACTCGTGGAATTCCTCCGCCTCGTCCACTCTGATGTGAATCGTAATATTCGTAGTCCATGGCTCTGAATTTAGTTTTTATTTTTTTTTTTTCGACGACAACACACCGCGTTGTTACTGGAAACGTCTAAAGTGCAATGTCACCGTCAGCGTCCCGGATTCGAATGGTATATTTTTTCCGAGTTGATCTTTTATATCTATTTCAATCGTGCGGAAATTTGTTTTGCGTAATGGAATATAATGCAGCGGGGAGAAATGTTTCACCTGATTCGTTCCGTAAGCGTCCACGTGATTATAGCGGTATGTCTCGACCGGCACTATTCGGAGAAGAGGTGTTTGCGCGTCACCTGTTACATAAGGCTCACAAATATCGCAATAAACGAACATTTTATCTGGAATACCACGCTGCAAACTACAAGGTTCACGACTATAGAAAGCTGTTTCGCGCGCACCTACATTTTCGCTAATATGGCCAAGTTTAATATATTTTGCAGTAAACGCTTGGTTGGAAAAAGGATAAATTGCGTAGCGTCTGACAGAAAATTCGCCATAGTATTCGGGACTATCGAGAAGAACATGACCTAAACCGAGTATTTGTAGAAGAGTATCGGAAAGGCACATATGATGTATTAGGTTGCATTCACTTGCGTTACAAGTAATGCTGATGTGGGTTTTTCCTCCAGTCTTCTCTTGTTGATCTAAATAAAAGTGCGAGTCAGCTTGTTTGCATGCTTCATTAATCGCCGAGATAAGTTCTCTGGTATTTTTGTAAAGTCCGAACCAAAATGTGCTTTTTTTCGCCACCTGTACTTTATCTTTTTCTTCTTCCGGTTTAGTATCGTAGAAGAGGATTTCACTTTCCTTATAGCGCAAGTGTAAAAGAGTACTGGGAAATTGAATCTCGCTAAGCGCCACTTCCCATTCACCGTGTAAGTGTACAGTTTGAGGTAATTCCGTAACGAATGACGAGGTTTTATTTTCTGGGAAATAGCTCATGCTGCTATTGCTCGGAAGAACCATGAGAAATTGGTCGTCCCTCATCTTGAAGAAGAGAAGTTAAATTCGAAGCGGGGATCCAAGAGTCGAACTTGCTGGGATAACCACGCCAGCTAACTAACACCTGTTTATTAGCGCCGTGTCCCCTGGTCTTTATCACGCGATCGACGATAAACTCTTCTTCCTGCAAGTTTTTCCCTACCCTAGCTAATTCCTGCTCGTAAAAAATACCGTCTATGACTTCATCCGCTAAATCGCTCAATTCGTACACGCGTGGTTTTCGCCACTCGAGAACGCGGTGAATTCGAAATATCTCTTCACTCCACCTCGCTTCGTATCCTTTCTCGAAGGTAGCTTTTGCCCTACTGACGCGAACGAGGTCTCCGACGCTGTATTTAGCTTTTCGTGAGCGTTTCATCTTTTCGCTCGTCCTCCATCGTCGAATTATATTTTCGCGCGCGACACGAGCGTTTTCTCTCGTAACGACAGCCGGCTGCATTCTAATGGAGGAATGACGGGTGTGATTGTAAGCGCTTACGATATCCTGCAAAACATCGACGTAGCGCCGCGTATTTTTATGCGTAAAATAGCGCCACATTCGTTCCTTCAACGTTCTGTTGAAGCGCTCGACGACGGCAGCTTTGATATCCGGATTACGGGCTACGCGAAAACGAATGTCGTTTTCTTCCAGAAACTTTTGCAACGGACGCCCGATAAATTCTTTACCTTTGTCCGTTTGTAGGTATACCGGTACGCGCCCGTCACTTTTCGAGAGCACGCGCTGGAAAGCCATCGTCACGTGATTACTCGTTTTGTCTCGTAGCGGTTCTACCCAGGCATATTTACTGAGCACGTCTATAATCACCAGAAGATACGAATATCCGTCGTTGTAACTTTTGAGATTTCGGAGCTCGATCAAATCGGCCTCCCACAGATCGTCGATATTCGTCACGGTGTAATGCAACCGTGGAAATTTTCTGTGCGATGGACGATGCAACGTGTAAGCGTCTTGCGTTTCGAGCCAGCGCGTGACTTCATTACGGGAGAAATTCGGTTTAGCGGCGCGAGTCAGATTATCCGTTGCCGAATAGCCAGCGTAATGTCGCGGATCGTAGTAGAATTTTTCAAGTTCCGTCATTTCTGTTTACTCCAATCGAGTAAGCGTCTTTTCTTCGCCGGCTGCGAATCAACGGTACTTTTCGGTGTCTCTGTCGGTGTGGAACTCCTGGGAGGCCGAAATGTCGCGATATTCGAAGAACTAGCCGTTAATAATTCCTTATTTCTCACCAGTACCGCGGGGACGTTTAAGACGCGAAGTAATCGTGCGAACTGAAGTCTCCCCGTTGCTTTCACGGTTTTTCTTTCGCGCATAGCCTCGTTTATCAGGTCGTCGATATTCGAATCTTTTATAACGCTGCCGTCTATAGTCACGACTCCATCTTCGTTCCAGCTAATTCTACTCGGAACTGCTTTATCGAACAAATACTTTAACAGCAAACGAGCATTCGCACGATAAGTTTTCGGCACGCTTTCCAGTATTCTTTTAGTGCTTTTCGACATATCAAAATTACGATCGTTCGACGCGACGGCAGTGGCGGCGGCGGCTGCCGCGACGTCATTTTTCGCCATAATACCGTTAGAGTGCAATGTCGATTCGAGATCGCGCGTTGTCGTCGTTCGTAGTCACCGTCGTCGTCGTTGTCGTCACGGACCACGCGAATATCGCTATCCACATTTTCGTCTTTTTCATCGTTGCGCGCGTCCCGATTTCGCTTTCTCGCTACGCGAACAAAGTGAAGATATCGCCAAAGTGCCTCTTTATATTTTTTCCATTTCTCCCCGACGTCGAGTGGCAAGGGCGAATTAAGAATGCGACCCATCTCCTCATCGAGTCGCGACAGAGGTGTCCCGGGTGTACGCACGGTAATATTTGCGTTCTCCGAATTTTCGCTGTTTTCCATCGTTCGTTCGCTACCGACGGCAAACGCAGCGGGGAGAGCGTTTTGTTGCGATAATTGACGCTGCATTCTTTCGAGATTTTCCGTAGTGATCAAAACCATCTTCTTTGCCCTTTCCATAACGCGCCCTTTTAATCTCTACCGCCGATAATCCGCGACAGTAAGGCGGTTAATATAGGTCCGATAATATAGGATAAGAATCCGCCTCGTTGTACCAACAGCTTTCTTTTATCCTTCAAATTACAGCATTTTGACGCGATGCGACGCAGTGTCGCTTTGTATTTGCTCAGTCAATTTTTTTCACGTCGCTCGAGCGGCACGTTACCTTTGAGCGTGTTGAACACGCATTCGCCGATACACCGTATTAATTTATCGTCTGCGGTCCGTAAGAAGGTCGCGCGTTGATTTTTCTTCAAATACAGCAAGGCCTCGAGAAGACAGATATTTTTCTTTCCGATCGAACGTCTGGCGTTTTTTCGTCGCTCTGTCTGATTTCGCGTTATTTTCCTTCTTTTCCATCGCGAGAAAACTGACACGACTGACCAGCGCGAGCGCTAGTGCGCGCCTTTTATACGTAACCGTTGGAAAATGATCTACGCGGTACGTAGACGAAATGTGCCGTATCGTCGGGAAAGATGCACGTTCGAAAACGATATTCATCCGGAGTTGATTGTTTCAGATCGAGTAGTAGATACCCGTGCGGCCTCGACGTGGCGTCGTAGTATGCCTCTTCTAGAAACTTTGGATCATTGGGAAAGACTTGACGCGCTAAATGACGAATTTGCGCACGATCGCGAGGATTCTTGAAAACTACGATGTAATTTGCATTGAGCGATATATCGCGTTGCCCGCGTCCCTGATGAAAAAGATTTTGCGAGATGAGAATTACGCTGAGATTCTTATGATGACTGCCTTTGGTAAAGAGATCCACGATCGCGTCGCTCGATGACGATTCTCTCATAAGATCGTCGATTATCGCCAATTTTGGGGAAAGCGGATCGGCTGAATAATCTTCCGGACGTGGCAATCCCTCGCGAAATTCAATTACATTTTTTTTCTTCGGCACTGCTTCCTCGCGCGCGTCGTATTGTAATTGACGATAAGCCTCCTGCCACTCCGCGTAATAAAACAAAACTCTCTCGAAACGTACGTCGGACATGTGAGATATTTGTCGGAGAAAGGTTTTCACGAAGATCGTCTTCCCGCAACCGGTGGGTCCACACACGATCGACGTCCAGGGATGTTTCCAGCGCACGTCCATTTTGCGAAATGATCGACTCGAATTCCGTGCGTGTCTTCAAAAAGAATAATTTGTGGAGGAGAGGGGGGCGGGAGGGGGAAATAAGCTAATCAACGGCGGCGGCGGCGGCGGCGGCGAACGCGCGCACCAGCGTGTCCCCGCAAACGCTCGCGCGAGCGAACATCACCGCGGCCGTCGATCAGCTGATTTGCGCGCCGCGGTGGGTATAAGCTTATCCCGCATGTCTGAGCTTATTACGATTCCGCAGCGAGAGCATCGCGATCGACGAGCTTGTTGTACGCGATGCTCCGAGCGGAGGATAAAAAAAAATGTGACGAAAAAAATAAGGAAAAAGTGGGGAAAAATTATATGGTACACAACAATTTTTACGCTTTAAATGTAAAAATATTTTATTTTTTTAGAAATTTTTTGAAAAAAAAACAAATTTTTTAAAATTCAATGTTTAAACACACAGAATATATTTACATATTGCTACATTATATTTTTTGGTTACATATATACAAAAATCCTTTTACACTTACAACTATTTTTACAAAATTAAAAACTATTTACAAAATAATATGAGAACATTTTTTTCTTTTTACCCTAATGTGGCAGAAAACTCGTTAGCCTAACTTAACAATAAAGTAGAAGAAAAAGGAGAAAAAGTTATTCACTCCACGTAACCGTACGGAAGTGAATAACGACTATTGATAAATCTACGTTTTACCAATACCGGTGCGCACGTTTTCGTTTCTTCGCGAGTTATAATTTCGTGAAACGCGGTGCGTCGAATTGCACTAAAACGCAGATTTATTGACGTCCCCGCCGACGACGACGACGACGTTCCCTCTCCTCCTCCTCCTCCCTCTTCCTCGCCTCTACGCTCTCTCTCTCTCTTTGTATTAGTAAGTTTTTAATACTATTGAAATTTATAACTAAAGAATTCCTATAATTTAAAGTAATACCTTTCACTTTACACGACTCTACAGTACGACCGTCCGGCGTACGAACGACATAAGCGTAGAATTTTGGCCCGCCGGACACGAACTTCTCGATATAGCTGCCGCGGCCGTAGCTCTCGAGTTCGTCCGTCATGTCGCCGAGGAAGTTTCCGGTACGCGGTTCGTACTCGTTCGGATCGCCTGTACTTAAATATATACATGAGTCGGTATCGTAATATAAAACGCGCCTACCTAATGCTTCCAAATACTCGTAGAGTTTTAGTCGCGCTTGTGCCGTCGTGTACGCCGCGATCACGACATTTGTCAACGGGGAAGCCACGACGGCCTCTTCTCGTAGCCGCCACGAAGCATATATCACCTCGTCGTTGACGGGTAATATGTCGATTATCTCGTGCTCGGGACTCGTGAGCAAAGTCATAAAACGCTGACAAGATTTCACGACCTCGGTCTGAGGCAAATTGGTTTCGTTGGCCGAATTTTCCCCAGAAAGAATTTAAACAGAGTTTCGCGACCGAGCGCAGGCCAGGATTCCGGACGATATTGTCCTTATCGAGAACAACACCCTCGGTTTCCGCGTATTCCCGCAGGTATCGTTCTTTCGCCTCGTCATCATGGCAATCGCTCGGCCACCCACTAGCTTCCTGTTTTAACTTTAAAAACGTATTTATGTATTCGGCGAACAATCCGCCCTGCCGAGTACCGGGGTATATCGAGCAACTTTATATTGCCATATTTCGCTCACTTTTGTCACGCGATATCCCTTCTCGACGGCTTTGCGCAATTCGACGGATACCCAAGTACACTCGAATTCACGATCGGCGGGGTTATTGTGAGTGCACGCGGCCTGCGAGAACGTTTCGCAGCAACTACGACATAACGCGAACAATAATTTTCCGCGTACGCGATATGGGAGTACCGGGTGAAAAAGATCGCGCGGGTGGAAGTACTCGACATCGGATGAGACCTTCGAGCGAATCAAAATTATAATTCGGTGCAGTTCCGATTATCGCTTGGCATTCTTCACCGATAAAAATATCGGGGTGACCGATCGGAAAAGCACCGGTTTTCAGTACGTACGGATACAGAGAGCATACGTCCACGTATTTTCTCCGTACCCTGAATTTCACGACGGGTGGCGATGTTCCCGTGCGTCCTCCGTAAAACGCGTCGCGAGGATCGAGAGGCGCGTGTTTTAGTAACGGATGATTTTCCAGAAAATCTTTCATCACCTGATTTTCGTGCAACTCGCGGTCGGAAAGCGCACTCCCACATCTCCGTCACGTGGTACCCCCCTCCTTCGGAGACGACATGTCATCGCTTGTGTTCGTTCCGTAGCGCGCGTCTGATCGTGTCCTCGCGATTTGCGGTCGAAGGCGTTTTATCGCGATTTAACCTGAAAACATGATGGACATCCGTGCCAAAAGCAACCGTGAAATTGTAGTACGTAACGTTTGGGTCTTCGTCGTCGTTGTCGTCGTCATTAGTCGGTGTCTCGTAATATCCGTCAACCGCGCGTGCCGTCGATTTTATGCTCGCGCCCTCGCCCTGCGTGAATTATGGGATGACCGAGCTCGCGCTCCATCCACACTAACCACTGTAGAGCTTTGCGCGAGTGATTATCGGCGAATCTATATCCGCTCGCAGGAATGACTCCTATCTCTTCCTTGCGCAGAAAGTTTTTTGCGGAAAAAACTCTCATGCACGTAGAGGCGATAGTCGTGCATTCCACGAACGGACACACGCTCCCGCATTCCAAAAAAATTTTTCTGTAAGCCATGCACGCGCGTCGAAGAATATCCACGTCGTTACGACAATATTTAATAATTTCACTTTGAAGTTAAAAATAAATTTGTTACGCGTCATCTCCGCGTGCCACGAAAGAAACCGTTCGTTCTTCCGGTTTCATATGCTCGGAGAAAAATATCGTGTGTCGGGTATCGGACCGATATAATTTTGATTTTCGCGGGTGTTAAAACAAATGTGGAAAAAATGCCTTTATCCGTTGTATCCTGCAACCCGAAAGCTTTAGGTAATTCGGATAATTTCATGCATATAATTTAAACTATCGATAAATTTTGTATGTCCGACCGTCATCACGACAATTTTCGTCCCGTTTAAAATTACTTGTGGCTCTTCAGTATTTCCGTATTTTCGACTAAATACTTTAGAATAAATGCGCGTCGAACGCTTTCGCATTATGCGCGATGCAAATAATTTTTTGAAACATTTCGTTGTTCGCGTTGCAAAGTCGACGAACTCTTTTACCGGATCACGACGAAATACAAATTCGCGCACTCCGCACCAACGGCATCGCACCGACATGTCGTCTATCGCGGCACACGCTTCGCAAATCTGTTGCGCAACGCAGAGAGTCGGTACGTGAACTTTGACGTTGTCCGTACCTTCGAGCGCTCGTCTTGACGCGTTTCGAAATCATAAAACACGAATGCGACGCGTTCTTTTTTGTTACGTTTGTTCGTTGCTTCCGTGCCGACATTTTCGTTACCAGGCGCTACCCGCTCTCCCCGTGCCAGCGTAGTACTCGTACCCTCGCCGGGTCTTCGTTTACGTCGACATTACGGTGAAGAGTCGCACAAAAAATAAATGATTGCGGACTGCAACGAACAACACGTCGCAATACGAAACGCCGCTTCGTGTCGCGAACCTCTCTTGACGAATAGCGTACAGCATTATCGCAAATCTTCACGGACTGCAGACGCTCGCGAGCGATTACGTCGTAAGATTTTT
>JASTWL010001097.1:0-54379 GCA_035220575.1 Temnothorax rugatulus
CAAATGTTGTGTTCGCACCCCCAACTTTGTCTAAGCGGGGGTGTTACGTCCTGGGACTCCACGATTTCCTTTTTCGCGGGTTAAGATAGGCCTTAAGATTATGATAGGTAAACTAAGCGCGGACGGTTTATCGATCGGGGATGAGCCTTGATCCCTCGCATTCCATCTTTTATGACCAAAATGCCTATTTGTGTTGGGCAACTAAAAGCAACCTTCCAGATGACAACTACCGACAGACGGACATACGTGATCGTTTTATCATTTTGTCTAGCCCATAGCTATAACCCGGCGACACGACGCGCCGAGGAGAGCCTTAATCTCATGCAGAATTTGGTAGGATCCTTATCGCATCACGCGACTAGCCCAAAGTTGGCCGCGGAATGTCCCGACAAACAGAGACAAGATCCAAAACGTGCTTTTAGAATCCGTAAGAGCACGTGGCGGATTTCTGTTTGCGATAAAGCTGCAATAAGATTGGATGAAATACATTTGTCTGTTGATACTGAAAACAGGGACCGCGATATAAGGACCCCAATAACAGAATCGGCGGTAGCGATAACAAATGAGTCCTGGAAGAAGCGATTTTGCTACACCCCCAACTAACGGGGCCTTACGAGGGGACCCACCAATGGAAAACCGGAAAAATCGATAACCGTCCTCTAACTTCTAGGATAGGCGAAAACTTAAGATCTGGCTCTTGGGTGAGAAACGTCTCGGCCAATAAGAAATCCTCTAGATAAAAATTAGAAGATCCACCACCAAGTCCCAAAATGAAACCAGACACACCCACAGAATCCACCCCTTCATTCCTTACATTTTCCTATATAAACCCGACATTGCGGCAACTTCTCTCTCAAAGCTTCTGAGTCTTTCAAGCCTTGCAAGCTTCTCTTTCATCCCGTTCACTACAATCGTGACAATTTAAAGTCTGTGCACACGAGCCGAAGTTTCTCCGCCCACTACTTCCGTTTCCGAGAAGGAGGTCCAACGTTCTCAATCGTTCACGGATCATCAATCTCAATCCGACCATCGCCATAGTAAGTCGTATATTCACTTCTTTTTACTTATCCTCACTTTAGTGTCCAGAAGTTCTCTCGGTAAACCTTAATCCATAAACCTAAACATTAATCCTTCTAACCCTCCAATCTCTTTCTCTATATTTATGCCTGAGTTAGCTGATTTATCGGCGGGCTCGGAGTAATCTCTTCTATATTATCCTGAGTTAGCTGATTATCGGCGGGCTCGGAGTAATCTTTTCTATATTATTCCTGAGTTAGCTGATTTACGGCGGGCTCGGATATCTATATATATCCTGAGTTGCTGAGTAACGGCGGGTCGGAGTAATCTCTTTTTATATTCTTCCTGAGTTAGCTGATTAATCGGCGGGCTCGGAGTAATCCGGTATTCCTGAGTTAGCTGATTTATCGGCGGGCTCGAGTAGTCTCCTTTCTATTCACTGCTGGGACCTCAACAGATCCTCTGTCTTCAATTTCAACCCTTCCAAACCGAGTCGACTTCGCCGCGGTTAATGGTTTTAAAACAATTAACAAGGAATTAACTTATAGTGGATTCCCGCGGTCCCCCCTTTAAGAAATCTCGAAGGGCCGTAAAACACGAACATGATCGTCGGAAGCAACAAGCGCGAAGGAAATTAGAAAAGGCACGAATTAGCGCAAGTCCTTCGTGTCTCGCCATTCCACCGGCTCTACCGGGCTTTTCGGAGGAACCCTGTTCCTCGCAGGAGCGTCGCCCTGTCGTTCCACCTCGGCCTATCGTTTTACCATCTCGTCCCTTCCCCACCTCTTCTCGCCCTGTTTGTCGCGTGGCCCCATACGTTGTCCGGGTCAACCGCGATCCCGCCACCCTGCTTGAACCTCCCGGTTCCCCCTCCTCTTCCCGAAGTCCGTCCCCGACCTCCTCGACCGCTTCGACTCTCGATCTCGAGGACCTCGATCCCGAGGTGGTTACTCTGGATTAGAATCACACCGCAAAATTATTTAACATACATATACCTTACCCTTACCCATAGTTTATAATTATTTGTCAAACTCTTATCTCACCGTTTTTACCCCGATCATCTCTTTATATTTTAATTTAGATACACTTACACACCACACACATATTTTAATTAATTTCATGTAACCCCATTCTTAAACTAATTGTAGTAATAGCGGGCAGGATGTTTATTTTCAAATAGGTTCCCCTTTCAAATCCTGCCCGATCACCCCCGCATTTATGTAACACCCGCGAGAATAATACTCACTCATGACACACACGCATCCGACATTCACACTTATAAATGTATTCAATTTTATTTGCTTTAATTCTCACTTATTGTTTACCTAGTTATATTATCGTAATAAATATTTGTGTTATGTTAAACATTGACTCCAATCTGCATTCATTATAATTTAAGACCTCACCCACCACTATTCCCTCTCTCGAAACCGCACGAGGTCCGATCCTAAGTTAAAGGGATTAAATTCCCTGACTTAAAAGAGGACCGACGATCGCACCGCTCACGGAAGGCGTCCTACCGTCTCCTCGGACGTTGACCCTTCCGGAGCCATTGAAAAGTGCGTTCGGGCTCGCGCCACGCGTCTCATAGCGTGTACCTGCGAGCGATATTCTTAAGCTTCTGGTTGCGTCCTTCCTTACCCCGACCCCTCTGGTTAGCCTTTCCTTCGCTTCCCAGTTTTTCTTATCCTAATCCTGGGGTTGGACGTAACAATTACAACAGTTCCTTTTTATTCTAATTTCGATACTCGCGAACTCCTTTATGTTTTAGACGCACGTTACGGTTTCATTGTTAACTGACGACTGCCCGCCGCTCGTCCAGAAGGCGGGCGCTTTATCTGTTCGGTATTGCTGACTTAGTTGTCAGCGTTTTTGATACCTCGATCAAGTCTAACAGACAGGCGATGTCCGGGATGACCATATTTGGTCATTCCCGAAGCTAATGCAGTTCCTCGCGTCAGCGGTCTTCGTCGCTAGGGTCGGATTTCGTATCGGAGGCACTTGGTTTTGCCAAGTGCCATTAATAATTCTTAACTACGTTGTGCGCTCACAACATCCCTTCCCCCGCGGAAAAAGAAAAACTGAGGTGCTCGAAGTTTTTCGTTATTTATTTATTTACATGTTTTTCTTTTTCTTTGGGGGTTACAATCTATTTATCTTTCTTAATATTTACGCTGTGGTATTACTCTTTAGATTCTTAATAATTCCCTTTTTTCTTTATTATCTAAATGATTACAATTATAATGCTTACTATTGCTACCATTGTGGTCGCGGGGTCTACAGAATATACGATATTATTATTTGCTTTCGGTGGATACTTTATTCTTTTAATTCTCAATAAAAACCTTTAGTCTGTTCGCGTGTACGCGTAATGTTTTTCGTCCTTTCTTAATTGTATAATTTAATTCGTTTATTTTTTCTATTATTATGTACGGTCCTATCCACTGTGCTTCTAACTTTTTTGATCTTCCTCGCCGAACCGTTTCGTCGTATAATAGTACTTGATCTCCCGCTTTAAATGTTTCTATTTTCGCTTTTTTATCGTACTGTTGCTTCGCCTTAATCTTTTCATGCTTGGTGTGTTCTCTAGCTATTTCGTTTGTTGCGCGTATTCTTTCTCGAAGTTCTTGTACGTAATTGTCGTAAGTATATGTAAGTTTTGGCGGTCTCGTAAGAGCTGTCGGTAGTATGGCTTGATGACCGTAAATTAATTCGAACGGTGTAAATCCTGTCGTGGTGTGAGGGGTTGTGTTGTATGTAAACATCGCATAGGGCAGCCATTCATCCCAATTCGTTTGATCTTCATTTATATAGTGTCTTAGATATTCGGCTAATGTGCGGTGCGACCGCTCCAATGCTCCGTTACTTTCTGGGTGATAAGCTGTCGTTTGTATTTTTTCAATTTTTAGTAATTTACACACGTTTTTGAACATTTCGCTAGTAAAGTTCGTGCCCTGATCCGTGAGTACTTTCTCCGGTATCCCGTGTTCTAACACGATTTTAACAACAAAAGCTTTCGCGACTGTGGCTGCTTCTTGGTTTTCTACTGGAATTGCTTTACTAAATTTTGTCAGGCTATCTTGGAAAGTCAAAATATATTTATTTTTGTTGTCCGTAATTGTTAGTGGTCCTACAATGTCAAGGGCGCATTTTTCGAATGGTCTGCTTGGAGTATCTGTAATTGCTAAAGGCATTTTCGTTTTCCTACTCAATTTGTTCTTCTGGCAGTATTCACATTTATTTATATAGTCTTCGACATCCTTAGTAAGTCCATTCCAATTGTGAGTTAATCGAATTCGATTTATTGTTCTTGTGATTCCTTGGTGTCCTCCCATAGGTAGGTCGTGATACTCGTGTAGTAATTGCAGTTTATCTTCTTCCGAGTATTTTCTCGGCATTTCTTCTTCATGGACGTTATTTACTTGTGAGTCCTCCACTATCGGGTTTCGACTCAATGCGTCAGCGTTCGCATTCATTTTTCCTGCTTTGTGGACGATCTCGTAATCGTATTCTTCCAGCTTGAGTCTCCATCTAATTAATTTCGAGCCGGGGTCTTTTACGTTAAATAACCATATTAATGGTTTATGATCAGTAATTATTTTAAATTTCGTTCCATACACATAAGGTCGGAAATGTTTTACGGCCCATACGATGGCTAATAATTCTTTTTCCGTCGTATTATAATTTTGCTCCGCCTTGTTTAATACTCTACTGGCGTATGCTATCGGTCTGTCTTGTCCTACTGTTCCTTGTGATAACACGGCTCCAATTGCATAGTCGGATGCGTCTGTGGTTACCAAGAACTCTTGACTAAAATCTGGGTAATTTAATATAGGTGCCGTAGTTAGTTTTTCTTTTAATGTTTCGAATGCCATTTGTTGTTCGGCTGTCCAAATAAATTTTTCTCCTTTTTTCAATAGTTTTGTTAGAGGTTTTGCAATTTTAGAAAAATTTTCGATAAATTTTCGATAGTATCCAGCAAATCCGAGAAAAGTCTGGATATCTTTTGATCGTTTAGGCGTTTTACACCTTATCACTGCTTGTATGTTGGTAGGGTCTGGTAGTATTCCTTTTTCCGAAATAGTGTGCCCTAAATATAATACTTCTTTGCGCAAGAATTCGCACTTGTCGGGTTGAAGTTTGAAACGATATTTCCGTAATCGCTGTAGTACTTCGATTAGACGCCTGTTGTGTTCGGCCAAGGTCGCTCCGTATATTATAACATCATCGAGATAAACGAGACATTTGATGCCTTCTAATCCCATTAGTGCTGCTATTATTGCTCGTTGAAAAGTTCTTGGCGCGTTCTTTAGTCCGAAAGGCATTCGGTTAAATTCGTAGTGCCCATTTGGCGTGGAAAATGCTGTCTTCTTTTTATCCTTCTCGTGCATCGGTATCTGATGCACGGAAAAAAAAGATTAGCTACTATAGCTAAAATAGTCGTAATATATGGATAACTAACATTTTTTGCAACGAGAGTTACATTTTTTGCAGCGAGAACAAAAGGTTTTGCTACTATTGCTAAACTATAGCTCTCGCTGCAAAAAATATAGCTCTTGCTGCAAAAAATATTAGTTATCCATATTTTACGACTAAATTTAGCTAAATTTTTTTCCGTGTGGTAACCGGATGCGAGATCTAACGTTGTAAAATATTTTGCCTTTCCTAATTTATCATGTATTTCTGCAATATTTGGCAATGGGAATGAATCTCCTATTGTAAGGAAGTTTAGCTTGCGGAAATCTATTACGATTCGAAATTTTATTTTTCCTGAGGCGTCAGGTTTTTTAGGTACTACTAATATTGGGGAGTTCCACGGGCTCGTGCTAGGGCGGATAATTCCATCCTCTAACATTTTGTTAATTTGTCGATTTATTTCCTCTTTGTGCTTCTCGGGCAAGCGATAAGGTCGGACGTTCACCGGTGCGCTATCTGCTCGCGTCGGGATCTCATGTTTTACCGCTGGGGTACACGTTAGCTTGTCGTTCTCTAAATGGAATATATCGCAAAATTCATCGCATATTTCCTCTAATGTGTTTCTTTCCTCTTTATTTAAATGCTCCATTCTTAATTTACGACGTAATTTTTCGCGTCTCTCCGTGATGGATTCGCGCTCTTCTGTCGGCCGTAACGAGAGTATGTCGGCCGTGTCAGTCACCGGTACCTCTTCTAGAGTTACATGCGGTGTGATAATTTCGACGGGCTTTTCAGTAACGTTTACTACGGTTATTGGACAGATAAAGTCTATCGGTTTTACCATACAGTTACCGATGAAAACTCCCGGAATTATCTCTTCACCCCTTACGATACCTACTTTATTCGTGTTGGTTATCGCGGATATTATCGTCTCGCTGCGCGGCAGTAAGGTAAACTTCCGATACGGCTGTAATTTAAATGTCGCGGCTCCGATTTTTAATCGATTATCGGCGTGATTGGGCACGGCTTGATGTTTTTTCAGAAAATCGATTCCCAGAATGCCTTCGTAGTCCATCGGGAAATCGTCTCGTACTACGTACATCGTATGTCGTATTGTTTCCTTGCCTATTAGTATTGATGCTCGTATTTTCCCGAGGGTGTAGATTTGATGTCCAGTTACGCCGGTCAGCGCTATTTTCTTTTCTCGTATTTTGGTCTTATCTTTTAATTTTCCTACCTTGATGAAGGTGATGGCGGCCCCGGAGTCAAGCAAAAAATTCAGTTTTCCCTTGGTTGCTTCTCGCATCGGGAGAGTGACGAGGTCTAGATTAGAATTCTTATTCGCTTTACCTGTCACTTGAGTTACTCTGTACTCGAGCGCGCGTCGAGTCTTATGCTTTCTTCGTCTCTCTTGTTTGTCTCTACCGCTGCTGCGGCTGCTACTGCTGCTGCTGTCGCTATTTGAAGTTTCATCATCCTGCTCCGGTGTCTTGTTTCCTCGACTTTTTTCTGTCGTATTGATCGGTCTCCTGTCTCGTGTATTAATATTGGGTTGGCGATACCGTTCCTTTTCGAATCGTCCGTTTAGTGACCAACATTCTTCCTCTTTGTGCCCTGCTTTCTTGCAGTGTGAGCAGTGTTTCTCAACGGTATTTATCTCGCTGGGTTTTTCTGCTTTCGGTAGAGAATATCTACTGGCGTATCGGCTAGTACGGCATTCTTGTTCGCTGTGTCCTAGCTTTCCGCATTTGTGGCATGTAACTCCGACGCTTCGAGCTTGTCGGGTTTGCTCTTGACTGTTTCTGCTTCGGTCGCTATTTTGTGTTGAGCGCGGAGGAGGTCCTTTCAGTTTCTCCTCGGAGGAGGCGCCCAAAATTGCCGCTGTGAGATTAGCGTAATTTCGTGATCGTACGATAGTCTGAATGTCATCTCGGAGTCCTAACTGGAAATTTTCCAACGCTAGTTCCTGAATCGTGTCTAATATCGCTTTCCTTTGTTCGGAAGACTGTTCACGGCCTTCGATCATTGATTGATACAGCTCCATTGATAATTTGTCTACACGGAGTCCGTATTCTCTTGCGTTTTCGCCTGGCTTTTGCCGGAGCATATTAAATTCTCTCTGAATGTGCGTGGTGCTTCGCTTAGCTAAATAGCACATTTCTATTTCCTGCTTTAATTGAGCGAAAGAGTGTATGTCTCGCGTTTGGAAATCGTACATTGCTTTTCCCGTTAATTTCGTACACAGTATAGCCTTTAACAACGATTTTTCCTCGGCGGGATTAATTTCGTTCATCGCATAGGTGCTTGTGTTTAGGAATTTTTGTACTTGACTGCGCGAAGTTCCGTCGATTTCCGGAATCATATCGCGAGCTTCCTTTAATTTAATGTAAGTATTTACGGGGTCGCGTTGGTTTCTGACGTCTTCCAACGTTCGTCCGTAAGTCATGTCGAGAGGGCCTTGGCTGCGTCCGCGGCGGTCTATTTCGCCGAAGTGATCGGTATTTATGGCTTCTATTCTGCTTACGCGGCCCTGCAGATCGCGCATTGCACGAAGTAGTTCGACAGAACGCTCGAATTCCGCGGCCTCTGCACGGTTTATACGGTCCTGCATGTCGCGCATCAGGTTTAATATGTCGTTAAGTATGGGCTCCTGTGATCCCGACCCTACTCGCGTCGGCTCAGGGTCTCGCCTTTGGTCGGCGTCGGACGATTGTCCGTTAGCCGCTGGCCTGAGCCGCTCTATTTCCGCGTTAATCTGCGCGGGTGATATATCCTCGCGCGGTGCAATGGCCGCGGCGGCTCGTTGCTGGCTCATCCTGTTGGCCCGGGGGGTATAATCCTCTTCGGCCGGGTCGATTATGCTGCTATCGTAAGACGTCAGCGAAAATTCTCCTCTCTCGGAGTTATTGTCCGATAGACCGGAACTAACGGTGGGGTCTAGTCGTAGTACGTCGCTGTCGTTTTCGTTATCGTTCGTGTTATTATTATCGTTAAGTTCGCGCGCTAAACTTGCGTCTATTTCACCGAACGAAAATTCTCGCTCTACAAGGACGTTTGGGTGCAGTTCCGACGTATTCTCGTCTGTAAATCGCGAGTCTAGATTTTGTCGCACGCTGTCTAATGCTTCGCAATTGGTATGTCTATCGACACGTATGGGGCTTCGCGAGCTAGATTCAATCGCGCGCTGCGCTGGTTCGCTGTGGAGGAACGACGCGTTTCGAACGGGGCGGAATGGGGTGATTTCGCCTTCTGACATTTATCGCTTTATCACGCCCTACCAATTTACGCGTTACAATTGTTTTTCGACTTACATTAATAGTCGCATGTTGCTCGTTACTGTGCTGGTCGTTGACCGTCGCACCGTGGCTCGGCTGCGGGGCCGGTGATTCACCGCTGAGGTAGGTCGGCGCCTTCTCCGGTGTCGTTGATAACCGCTACCGGGTGCTTCCTTCTTCTGGGACGGGCCGCTACCGGGTGCTTCCTTCCTCTGGAACGGACTGCTACCGGGTGCTTCCTTCCTCTCGAGCGGGCTTCACCACTATCACTATTTCGCTCTTTTCTTTCAGGCGAATATTCGTGGCGGGAACATACGTGACGGGGATGTTCTCCGGTGACCAGTATCCCACCGCTGCCACCAATTGTTGTGCCGTAAACGGGGAGTGTTCCGGCACAGGATTCGAGGATACTGGGTCGGAGAATAAGTCGTCACAATGTGCACAGAAATGGAGCCAAATATATTTCCCGTTGATATATTACAACAGTTCCTTTTTATTCTAATTTCGATACTCGCGAACTCCTTTATGTTTTAGACGCACGTTACGGTTTCATTGTTAACTGACGACTGCCCGCCGCTCGTCGAGAAGGCGGGCGCTTTATCTGTTCGGTATTGCTGACTTAGTTGTCAGCGTTTTTGATACCTCGATCAAGTCTAACGGACAGGTGATGTCCGGGATGACCATATTTGGTCATTCCCGAAACTAATGCAGTTCCTCGCGTCAGCGGTCTTCGTCGCTAGGGTCGGATTTCGTATCGGAGGCACTTGGTTTTGCCAAGTGCCATTAATAATTCTTAACTACGTTGTGCGCTCACAACATTTCTGATATAAAATCCTGTGCCCCAGCGTAGATTTTTGTGCGTACTTTAATTCTATAAAAAAAAATTTGCAATTCTGTAAAGCCAATTCAAAGATTTCTTTCAAAAAAGAATGTCGGTAACTACTGCCACTATAGGATCCCCTTAACTTCGATAATAAAGCATTGATAAATTAAGATGTATATTTTTTCAAAAGCTATAGAATCAAAAGTGAAATGATTTATTCCATGCATATATTACAACTTGGCACTGCTTGACATGAAACAGTGCCGTGTCTCTTGATACCGTCTTTATACCACTGTCCGTCAAATTTTAAATACGAGAAACGAATCCTATTGAATATGTATATATATATATATATATATATATATATATATATATATATATATATATAAAGTTTCATATACATTTTGACATGATTATATATAAGTTTAATGTAATTTATATATAAAGTATACATATATAAGAATTAAGCATTTATCCATGTAGATTATATATGATTATATATAACCATATATAAACTTAAATTCGGATTATCCGATAGATGGCATCCGATAGGATTTATTTCTCGTATTTAAAATTTGACAAACAGTGGTATAAGAATGGTATCAAGAGACACGGTAGTATCTCTCACGCCAAGCAGCGCCAAGTTATATGTAAATCATTTCACTTTTGATTCTAGCTTTTGAAAAAATATACACTTAATTTATCAATGCTTTATTCCTTAATCGAAGTTAACAAAATTCGTTTTTAAGATATATAAAATATTTATTATGTTAGATATAATCACACATGATTATATATAAAATCGACATTAGATATAATTAGATATAAAAAATGGCCCGATATAATTGTATATAATGACATATAACCACATGCAATTATATATAACCATATATGGTTATATATACTTATATGTGGTTATATATAATTATATACAATTATATACAATTATATCGGGCCATTTTTTATATCTAATTATATCTAATGTCGATTTTATATAATCACCCGGGAAAAAATGATTAGATATAATCATATATAATTATATCTGGTATATATATAATTATATATAATTTTATATGTTTTTATATGGGGTCATATCTAATTATACATGGCCACATGTGCAATCAGTGGTCTCACATACAACCAGATATAGCATCATATCTACTTGTATATAAATGTATATAATTTTATGTGAAGCCAGATATAATGATATGTGAGTAGTGCACTCTACATATAACTAGATATAGTATTATATACAACTATATATGAAGTCATATATGGCCAGATATATTAATGTGACTAATCTTGTCCTATGTACAACCAGATATAGCACTATATCTGTATAGATATAGATTCGCAAGTCATATATGCTGCAGATATTTAATCCTAAATTTAAAAATTTATTTGAATTGTTTATATATATTATAGATATTAAATTCAAAAATATGTTACATATAATATTATATAATTCAGTATTATAAAATAATGCTGCACTAGAGGTCATGTGTGCGTATGAAACTTGGAAAATTTCCAGCGTAATATTTAACAATTAATATTATTATAGTAAAATTTATAATTATATACTAATAACTATACAGGGTGTTAGAAATAAAAGTACCCAGCCGAATAGGGGGGGTAGATTGGGTCAAACTGAAAAGAAAAGTCCTGTACCATTTTGCAAAATTCGCAATAGTTAACGAGTTATTAAATAAAACGTCTGAGCGAATGAGCGCACAAGGAGCGATAGAGGCGGGTCTCGGCTGGCACGGTGCCCGGCGCGCGGTGAGCGTTGAGGGGCGCGAAACGCGCGGCGCGTGGCGAGCGGTGGGGGTCGAGAGACGAGCGGCGAGCGGGGCGCGGCGCGGCGCGGCGAACGGCGAGCGACAGATGATATACCCTGCGGCGAAAAAGTATTAGAGCCAGCACAGGTAGCACACGTATTGCACAGGCATTGCCGTAGCGTCTTACGCCTTAGATAATATTAATTAGTTTAGCTTGAATTATGTGTAATAGAAACATTTAATTTTAATAAATGTAATTATTTTGCATGTCAAAGTTTACGATTATTTAAAGCTTTACTTTAACTTTTGTTTATGTTAGAATAACTTGAATGGTGCGTGTCCACCTGCGAGTAATGGTGTGTGTCCACCTGCGAGTAATACTCTCGAGAGTAGCTCTCGAGATTGATTCTAGCAAATGGACATACTCCTGAGAGTACCTAACGGAGAATGAATCGCAACTCTCGGCGAGCAAACTTGTCAAGACCTACTCGCAAATCGACATGACGTTATTTTACTCTCGGAGATCAGCTTGCCAAGCTCGAACGCTGTTCGTATTTTGAGAGCTACATGTTGAGAGTAAAAACCGAGATGGCAAAAGTTTGTTCCTTTGATGACACAAAGGAACTTATTGAATAATGCCGAAATCATGAACTATTGTGGAATACGATACTTTATAACTACTGTGACAGAAATAAAAAAATGTTTAAATGTTTGTTCTGCGAATAAAGTGCGAAAAAAATTCATAATTTAAAGAATTAGATAAGAATATTTTTAATACATTTTCTAATTACTTGGTCAATAATTAGTTACACTTTAGTTTTACATAGTTAGCACGTTTTAGTTACAGTGCTGAAATTAAATACATTTTTACATCGCGATTTAAGTACATTTAAAAAAAAGAAAATAAATATTTACGTATAAAAATATAATATCAAGGTATTTCGCAAACTGAAAACTAAATAATAATATCGCACTATGTATTCCACTTCACAACTTGTAAGTCTGCAGAAACTTTAAATTGTTGGGAGTCTTCAATCTTAAGCTCTCTAATTAAAGCAGATCCAGCACCGAATGTACACCTGCGATCAATCCATTGCTTGACCCAGAAGGTCTTTTTGTTGTTATTTAACACCCTTTTTCTTTTTAAAATAATGCTAGCCACTATAGTAGCCGCAAGTTTTTTCGTTTACGAGACATTATGATGTCACCACTCTCAGAGATCGACTAAAAAAGTACGTAAGTGGACACGGTTTTGAGAGAACTCTCCGAAAGAATACTCTCTGGATTCTCACGAGATGCTCGCGAGAGTACAATGTCAGAAAAATTACTCTCAAATGGACAGTGTCAGAATCAATCTCGAGAGTTTTACTCGCAGGTGGACACGCACCTTTCGAGAATATCTCTCGAGAGTTATTCTGACACTGTCCATTTGAGAGTAATTTTTCTGACATTGTATTCTCGCGAGCATCTCGCGAGAATCCGGAGAGTATTCTTTCGGAGAGTTCTCTCAAAACCGTGTTCACTTACGTATTTTTTTAGTCGATGTCTGAGAGTGGTGACATCATAATGTCGCGTAAACGAAAAAACTTGCGGCTGCTATAGTGACTAGCATTATTTTAAAAAGAAAAAGGATGTTAAATAACAACAAAAAGACCTTCTGGGTCAAGCAATGGATTGATCGCAGGTGCCGGATCTGCTCTAATTAGAGAGCTTAAGATTGAAGACTCCCAACAATTAAAAGTTTCTGCAGACTTACAAATTGTGAAGTGGAATACATAGTGCGATATTATTATTTAGTTTTCAGTTTGCGAAATACCTTGATGTTAGATTTTTATATGTAAATATTTAATAATTTTCTTTTCTTTTTTTTAAATGTACTTAATTCGCGATGTAAAAATGTATTTAATTTCAGCACTGTAATTAAAACGTGCTAACTATGTAAAACTAAAGTGTAACTAATTATTGACCAAGTAATTAGAGAATGTATTAAAAATATTCTTATCTAATTCTTTAAATTATGAATTTTTTTCGCACTTTATTCGCAGAACATAAAAATTTGAAAATTTTTTATTTCTGTCACAGTAGTATTCTACAATAGTTCATGATTTCCGCATTATTCAATACGTTCCTTTGTGTCATCAAAGGAACAAACTTTTGCCATCTCGGTTTTTACTCTCAACATGTAGCTCTCAAAATACGAACAGCGTTCGAGCTTGGCAAGCTGATCTCCGAGAGTAAAATAACGTCGTGTCGATTTGCGAGTAGGTCTGGACAAGTTTGCTCGCCGAGACTTGCGATTCATTCTTCGTTAGGTACTCTCATTTGCTAGAATCAATCTCGAGAGCTACTCTCGAGAGTTTTACTCGCAGGTGGACACGCACCATTACTCGCAGGTGGACACGCACCATTAAAGTTATTCTAACATAAACAAAAGTTAAAGTAAAGCTTTAAATAATCGTAAACTTTGAGATATGCAAAATAATTACATTTATTAAAATTAAATGTTTCTATTACACATAATTCAAGCTAAACTAATTAATATTATCTAAGGCGTAAGACGCTACGGCAATGCCTGTGCAATACGTGTGCTACCTGTGCTGGCTCTAATACTTTTTCGCCGCAGGGTATATCATCTGTCGCTCGCCGTTCGCCGCGCCGCGCCGCGCCCCGCTCGCCGCTCGTCTCTCGACCCCCACCGCTCGCCACGGGCCGCGCGCCTCGCGCCCCTCACCGCTCACCGCGCGCCGGGCACCGTGCCAGCCGAGACCCGCCTCTATCGCTCCTTGTGCGCTCATTCGCTCAGACGTTTTATTTAATAACTCGTTAACTATTGCGAATTTTGCAAAATGGTACAGGACTTTTCTTTTCAGTTTGACCCAATCTACCCCCCCTATTCGGCTGGGTACTTTTATTTCTAACACCCTGTATATATATATATATATATATATATATATATATATATATATGGGTAGTGTTTTATAAAAAATATAATTTATTTTCATGTATTTAGCTTTATTCAGCTAGCGCATATTGTACAGCACATTGTAAAAACTTATGATTATATATAATTATGTTTACCAAATTTTTCTAAATAAATTTGGTCTTTTGCATATGTATTCGCCGACTTTTAAAACTTGAATTATTGATTTGATGCTTTCCAATTTGATTAAGAGAAATTCGCTATTTTTCTGTACGGGTATGATATGCTTCACTTTTGCTTTCGTTTGGTTTTGATAAAACATTTTTGTACATTTAACAGAAAAGCACTGAATTATGAAGCACAATTTATTTTGAATTTCAAAAAAAAATCGGATCTCGCCATAAATACAAGAGTTATTATGCATCTTTATTTGTACTGTGTAACTATTTGTTTTAGTGATTTTATATGAGTTTGAAGTATAAATTTCTTTATTAATTTTCGCTCGAGTGTATACTTTTACATCATCCATTGAGTGTAGACCTTCAGATAATAATAATTGACGTTCAACGTCATTCAAGTCAACAGTTACATTTTTACCTAGAAGCTGATATTTTTTAAATTCATGATCTTCTACAGTGATATCATGTTCATCAGTCACACGGTTCTTCAATACTTGAACACCTTGGGCAATAGTTAAAATATGAACAATTTCTTGACCCATATGTTTATTACCGTGGACGCAATTGGCTATAAATCCATTATAATTTTCGAACGGAAAAGCTGACGTAGCCCATAAAGGACCCCATCGTTTAACCGACAGTACAAGATGTGCAAGCTGATGAGTATTGTACGTTAAGTCTCTGTCACTGTAAAGCGTCGGTATTCCTTCTCTAAATAATTTTATTAATTCGTCCGCTTGTTGAAGATCAATTATTGTGATACGTTCTTGTAGCAAAGTATATAGAGCAATGACTATAAGCATCCAATGTTGGAAATATTTATCCGGTAAATAATTAACCAATGCTGGAAGAGAATAAAATAAAATCCAGTTATAATATTCTGATGCTTTGTAAAATTGAAACTCAGATATTGGTCTTGGTAATCGGCTAAATGACTGAAGAGGTCGAATATTAACCAAAAAAGTATCAATTTCTTTACTGAATTGTTTAATATTCCAAGGGCCGCTTCTCTTTAGCCATATAGTAATAAAGTGTTTTACTACTCCAAGAAGTACCGAATGCATATACTCTGGTAAAACACATGTTCCAAGATCAACGAGAGGCAGACAGGAAATTACAGAATAACCCTTTACACCTTTGATGTGGATTTTGTTTGATTTAAGTACTCGTCGAGCTTGCTGTTCCATTCTTGCTTCAGTTCTTAATGTTACGTTGTCCTTCAAAGGGTATATACGACAGCTTTTTTTTCTTACTACTCGTTGACATTGTTTAGTTCTTATTTCACACATATTACAACCATAATGACCATTGAAATTTAAAATATTTTGAATTTGGGCTCTAGCTGGAGCATCAGCAATGATCAAAGGAGCAACAATTCTGGATGTAATATTTTCTCCTGTTGTCTGATCAACCCAATGAATGCCATCTTCAAAATATTTTTTAAATTTTAAACAGAACGGCCGAAGGAAAGTATTCATCGATGGTTTACAATCATTATCATACCATAAACCTACAGTTACTATGAATGATTCCCTAAGATGCTCTGGGAGTTCTGCAATGGTAAACATCAACGGTCAACAATGGCTTTTTGCACTTTTTACCAAAGATAGCCCGTCTGTATTTAATATTAATGTTAAATCATATTTATGCCTGTTATCGCGAGAATTCACCCGGATATATTCAGATCCATCAGTTATGTCAGATATGATATTTTCATCACGTAATAAAGTAGGTGCAGATTTTAATTTGGTGGCAAGATTTCTGTTTTCGAACATATACTTCACTTGGTCATAAATGTCGAATTCGAAAAAAAATGAAATATCATTTTTGTTAGCATTGCATGAGGAACATTTAAAAATTTTATTGTTAACACAACCGATGTAATGTAAACATTTTTTACAATAAAAATGTTTATTAACATTACATGGAGGCGCAATATTCTTAACGTACTGAAAAAGTTTAAACACTGTTCTTGGCATTTGATTCTCTCTAGGAAGCATATTACATACTATTCTTAACATCTCTGTCAAGGCAGCTTTTGTAAGTTTATGATTAATATAAAAATTCATTAGCTCGAGAACACCTTGGTCAACTGACATTGTGCTATTTTTGTATAACATATGATCAAACTTACTGTCATCATTATCATCATTACTATAATCATCATTCCATTCAATATCACTTGCATCATTATCGCTTATATTATTGCTACAATTAGAACTTAATTCACAGCTTTCGTCAAGATCACCGTTACTATTTATACTTTCATCACCATTCGAATCACCTGATAAACTGATATCATCAAAAGATTCTACATTATCATCTCTATTTACAGTTTCATCCCGATTGCTCAAATCGCAACGTTCATTGACACTATCATTGTCGATTGTACTATGATCAGCAGTGCCCTCACCTAAGATGTTACTGTTATCGAGAATTTCTTTATAATTATTTTTATTCACTTCTTTACAAAGCGATGTATTCCGACGCCACCTGGATAACGTTCTTAATGGAACCTAAAAACAGAATATATATATAATTAATACATATAGCCTTAAAATGGACAAAGTACAATAAGTTAATTTAGAAATAGCGAACGTTGGAAATTAAATAAAGAATTAAATTAGTCATGTTTAATATTTTCTATACTCAAATATAAGTTCTTGATATAAATTTTTGAATATTTCCACATTTATCATATTCTCACACAGTTAAATTCCAGTAATTTTTTGTATTATAATTTTTCAACTTTTAATTGAGGAAATAATTTGAAAATAATACTATATATATCCATGCAAAGATATATTTTTTGTTCAAACAACAGTATAAACTGTTCATAAATACAACTACATTTCACATGTAACGAGTATTTGTTCACTTGAATAATAATAATTAACTGTTTATGCGACACATTTGGCCTGAGCTATGTTCGCCTACGTCATTGCCGCGAGATCGTTCGGCTTCCTCCTTTTCAGCCTTCTCAACCTCCCAGCAGTATTTAAAAGTTCTGATGCTTCACTGTTCCTGTGGTTTGCCAGGCGTTGCCCATGCTTCGCGGCAAGATCCGTAATTACCTCACTAACTGGCTTGATTTTTAAGTCATTATGTAGACGGTCCATACGCATGTATCTAGGAGCATCCACGATACAGCGCAAAGCCTTGTTTTGAAACTTTTGTATTGTCTCGATATGAGTTTTTTTAGCACAGCCCCATATCTGTGCCCCGTAGGTCCACACAGGCTTTAGAACTTGTTGATATAACAATAATTTGTTATGTATGGATAGCTGCGATTGGCGGCCTAGCAGCCAGTACATTTTGCTAAATTTAAGGTTTAATTCTTTCCTCTTCATTTTTACATGCTCCTTCCATCGCAGTTTGGCATCCAATGTCATACCTAAGTATTTTGCTGTGCTGGCCATTGGAACGGCCATGTCATTAATATAGACAGGTATAGCGGAACATTTACGATTAGTAAAGTTTACTTGCTGTGATTTACTCTCATTAAGTTTTAAGCGCCACTTTTTGGTCCATGTTACAACTTTGTTTAATGCTCGCTGTAGTTTGCTTGTCGCCTCTTCTGCAGTTGTTCCAGTAGAAAGGAGGGCCGTGTCATCTGCAAACGTGCCGATAACAGCCTCCCTAGAATGTGGGATATCACACGTGTACAATAGATACAATATCGGTCCTAGTACGCTTCCCTGAGGGACTCCTGCATTAATCTTACGAAAGCTTGAATACTTATCATCTTGTTTAACTCGAAAGTACCTATCCGTTATATATGATTTTAGTAATAGACTATAGGATTTCGGGAGATATCTTCTTAACTTCCATTCCAGGCCCTGGTGCCAGACTCTATCAAACGCCTGTGCTACATCCAAGAACACCGCTGAGCAAATCTTTTTTTCTTCCAGACATGTTTCTATGATATCAGTAATACGGTGCACCTGGTCAATAGTGGAATGTTTTTCCCTAAATCCAAACTGGTGAGGTGGAATTAGTCGCTTTCTTTCGATAATTGGCATAAGGCGTTTTAGTAATAGTTTTTCAAACAGTTTGGAAATAGTAGATAGAAGCGATATTGGTCTGTACGAGGTTACATCCTCTGTTGGTTTACCAGGTTTGGGGATCATAATGACCTGGGCTATCTTCCATTGTTTGGGTACATATTTTAGACGGAAAGCAGCATTAAACAAGTATGTAAGTTTAACTATAGCCTTCCTTGGTAGCTCTTTTAATATTCTCCCAGTGATTAGGTCCACTCCAGGGGCTTTTTTAGCATTAATATTTGATTCGATTTCCCTTCTTATCTCTGTAGGTGTGACATATTTAATTTCACAATTGTCTCCACTATCAACCGGGAGCGTGTTTTCTTGCTCTGTCTGCCTAGGAAGAGGTTGGAATGTTTTTTCGAGATGGTCTGCGAACATATCTGCCTTTTCTTCGCTAGTTCTGACCCATGTACCATCACTCTTTCTTAGCGGAGTCGCCTGAGTAATTGGTCTCTTAATTTTCCTTGTGGCTTTCCATAGAGAATAATCGGAGGCTTTGTCTGCAGATAGTTCTTTTAGGTAGTCACTGATCGAATCTTGCTTATACTTTTTTATTGCTTCAGTGAGTTCGTGCGTGAGTCGATTTAGGACGGTTTTGTCAGCTGGATAGCGAGTTTCTTGCCATTTTTTCCTTGCCCTGCGCTTCTCCGCTACTCTCTCACGAATCTCCATAGGGTAGCTTAGTTCCTGAGCTCTCCTTTCATAGTTTATTGTATGTTTTCTTACTGCGTTTTGTATAGTTATAACAAAATTTTTTGCTTCTGTGTCTAGCTGCAGCTTTGTTTTTAGAGGTACTTTCAGCTTTATTTTCTCCTCAATTTCCTCTCTCACTTCTTCCCAATTGGTGAATTTATTTTCAAGCGTGGTTTTTATACTTTTCTTAACTATTGACTTACTAAGTGTCATTATTACTGCACTATGATCTGAGGTTAGCTCATAGCAGTCCTCAGCATGACAATAGTTAGTGGATATTCCTTTTGTAATAAAGAAGTCTAACAAATCGGGGAGTTTATTTGGGTCAGTTGGCCAGTACGTACAGCCGCCTCCTGAAACAAAGTTACACTTCAGGTCAGTGCCGGCTTTAAATAGTTCCTTGCCTTTAGTGCTTGTTAGTCTTGAGCCAAAAGTATGATGCTTGGCATTGAAGTCTCCCCCGGCAATGAAGTAATTGCCTAGGGACTTCAGGAACACGCTATATTCCTCTTTCTTGATACAATGTTTTGGTGGGCTATACACAGCCGCAATTGAATATACTCGCTCCTCCAGGTAGATTTTAATAGTTGTGGCCTGCAACCATTCAGTTACAAATTTTTGTTCCTCATGATGTTTAATTGTGTCCTTAATTATGATGGCGGCCCCGCCCTTGGCTGTGTCATCAGGATGAGGTGTGTGATAGGTGTTGTAACCTTTCATTTTAAGGTATGATTGTTTTGTGTAATGAGTCTCGGAAATCAAACAGATGTCTATTTTTTGTAGATTAATGAATAGTTCTAATTCTCCCAGTCGTTGCTTAAGACCGTTAGCATTCCATAGGGCAATTCTAACTTCCTTAGCCATTAGGTTTGTTTAAAAACATTTTAATATTGTTTTCGATATTGAAAAGCCTTTTTTCGAAGTTTTCCTGATTATTTAGAATTTGCCGTAGAATTTCCTCAACAGAGTTGTCTGCGACATAATTTCCTTGCTGTTCCTTGTACTTTGATTCCTTAGTGGTAGCTTTGATAACTGATTGTGCATAGTTCCTTTTCTCAGTTAGCCTTTGAATTGCTGGGTTTACGGGATCAGCTCTGATTATTCCCGCTAAGGCCTGGGCTTTAGTGGAGTTCTTTTTTTGATTCTGATTTTTAACTTTCTGGGCTTTTAATATATTGTCTCTAGCTTGTTGGGCTTTCTTTGCTACAGGACAGCCACGATAGCTCGCCACATGACCTTCTTGCTTACAGTTCGCACATTTTGGGGTGGTGTTTTTTCCCCTTGTACATTTGCTAGAAGCATGCTTTCCCGCGCATTTAACACAAACTTCTTTGCCATGGCAGTAGTTTTTAGTATGACCAAATCCTTGGCATTTTTTACATTGTTTTACTATTTCAGGATTAGTACGTAGTTCTTCTATCTTAACTCTAGTATATAATACATTTTTGATATCAAATATTTTCTTAAGATCCTCATCTCTGCTAAATGTTAGCATATGTAGTGGGGCCTTAATTCTAATTTTCTCGCCTATATTACGGGGGTTGGTTTTCTTGATGTGAATATTCGAGACATCAACGATATTGAATCCCATATTAGTGAGCGCTAGTTTAATATCCTCAGTATCAATAGACCCGTCCAATCCTCGCATCATCACTTTGCTTGGTCTTTCACTTTTGTTCTCATAGTTAAACCATTCTATACCTTTCTTTTCAAGGACGTTGGACAGTTCTCTAAAGTCTTCTTCACTATAGACGTTGATTTTATATTTTCCTTCAGCCCCTTTGGTGATTATTGGGGCAGGATCTTTACTTAGCATATTGATTATTTCCATTATAGTGTTGTATTCTTTCACATTGGTCAGGTTAAACGGTGGGAATTTAGCCTTTTTCTTACCCACGGTTTTGTCAGCACCAGCATAAGGGCAGACTCTTATCCCTTGATCTTTATTCTGGGTTATCTTCCTTTCTCTTGATTTATCCTTTTTAAGTTCAGCTAAATCTTCTGGGGAGGATACAACTTTTCGTTTTTTAGAGGGTCTTTTTGTTGTTGGGCCATCAGATGTTTCCCAAGCTAAATCCTCTTCATCCGTGCGGTACTCCTGCACCGTGTCAGTATTTTTGTTAGTACATTCTTCTATGAGAGTACTTGATAGTTGCTTTAGATCGTTCGTATCTTTCCCTATAGGCTTACCGTTTTCTAGGGCCTGGCCGTTATTATTATAATCATTTTGTAGCATTTTTAGCATACCATTTTCCGTTTTGAGCATATAAATCTCCTTCTTCATTTCTGCACAAAAGATCTCTATTTCACTTATTTTAGCTCGAAGCTTCACGTTTTCTTCCCTGATGGATGATTCTTCTATTGTGGTTGCTGTCTCCAATTTTCTCTGCTGATCGGAATGATCAGGATAGTAAGTAAGCAATGATTGGCCTCCCCCAGAATCCGTGAGGCCTGCCTCCGAGGAGGGTGGATTTTCCGAGTTGATACTCGGGCTGCCACCTGGGGTAGTTTTCTCCGTAATCGTTTTATGCATTGCCTGCTCTGCTAGTTTTGGTCCACCCGGGTATTTAATTTCCCCGGTACCCTCCGGCAAGCCGGTGAGCATTCCCCAATCCGCCACCTGGGGAGGCGCCCGATGGGGGACTAGCAACCCCACACGGGATCCATGCAAAGAGAATTAAAAAAAAAAAAATAACCAATAAAAATCAGAATTTTAGATAAATTAATTGTGAAGAACAAATTTACTCTTACGTTGAAGTTGATTAGAAATTACTGAAGATTACAGTAATTATATACAGCTACAATATATGATATTGCAGAGTTATGCATATATATTATACATACCGGAGCTGTGGAATCTTCTTTCCAAAGTTTGTATCTTTTCTTGATAACTGGCGATTGCAGATCGCCAGATGAAATCTCGTCAGATGACATATCTCGAATGAGATTTGTAATAATAATAATATTACTCTACAAAGATTATTTTGATAATCAACATTTTTTGTTTACAATATTGTTACCAAATTTTTCACGTAATTTAAAACAGACATAAATTTAAAGAAGCAAATGTAAAAAGGATGTCAGTGCATTCAACATTGCCATGAAAATTTTCTAACTTAGAGTGAAATTTTTATACAAAAAAAATTAATTACTTTTTTATAGAAAACTTTAAAAGAGTGAACGTAAAAAAATACATTTACATATAGTCGCTTTTTGCATTTTTTACTCTTACGTATATACAATATATGTACATATAAATATATCATACACACACATTTATTCGTACTAGAAAACGTTACAAATATTGTATGCACATTCAACACGTCTCAAATAAAAAAAAATAGTGTATGATTCTTTGGATCAATTTTCTCACACTATTTAATTAATTAGATAATCAATTACGAATAATTGGATTAGTTATATATGTAATCCAATAAATATATTATAAATATTAAAATATTAATTACAATATATTATAAATTGGGTTATTTCGGGTTATCACACTTGTTCGAGATTGATCGTTTGCGTGTATCGATACAAAATCTAACGACCTTCCACGTATGCGGCGTATAATTTACTGGGCTGCATATTCCAAAACATTACCCGAGTGTCCCCGAGTATCATTTTATCCTTGTTTAACAATCGATGAACAACAAGGATAAAATGATACTCGAGGTAATGTTTTCGAACGCAGCCCTGCGTGTGCGCAACTGCGCATGGGCATAATATGGTGCGTCATTCGTGGTCTCGTACAGCTGACTGCAGCCTCGTGCTAAGATAGCAATTGTGCGTCTGTGAACAGTTGCGGTTTGATACATTTGTTAATAATCTCGTTGTATTCATTTGTAACGTACTTGTGATTGAAACTAAAATGTATCTCATAAATTGTGATGAAGACGGTTCTTATTGTATCGTGGATGATACTGATGTCGTTTACGACGACGATAACCCACCAACCTCTGGAGAAAAAGTGCTTTTTTATTGGCAAAAATCAACGTACGAAGGAATCATCATTATGCATTCAGGTAAGTCAGTATGCATATATATATTTTTTTACACTTGAAAAGTTTCTTAATTTTTATCACGCATGTCGCACTAAGGTTAGTTCGAAGTTATTCTATATGGGGTAATAGACAAAGTGCGAGTAAAATATATTATATACATATATATTGTGTACATGCATATACACATATACATATTTTTATATATATATATAATACGATATATATATATATATATATATATATATATATATATATATATATATATAATATGATAGGTTTTCTATTTTATCGAGAAGTTAATTTGTATTTGTTTAACTGCATATATGTATAATTGTTTCAGATGACGACAAAATTCTAAAAACCGAATTAAAAAAATTAAGAAAATTGAAACGAACGTCAAGGAAATCAGCTTCAAAAAAATCCAGCAATTATTTAACTGATGTACACACTAAAAGACCACGTACACCAATTCCAAAAATAAACTTCTCACCATCATTGAATACTGCATCGAAAGAAAATACTAAAAAAATCAGACGAAATGTGAGTTATTAATTTATATATTTTTAATAACAAAAACAAATAACTTTAAACAATTACCTCTCCCAAGTACATTTAAAATTTTCTTTTGCAGTCTTAATATATATATTATTTTATGTATATGGCAATTCCTATATTCTTAGTATCTTTTGAACATTGCAGCTGTTTTATTATTAATAAAGTTGCAAATATTTTGAGGCAAAATAAGAATAAAAAATGTTTTTTTTATTACAATAAATTGTTTTTTTATAACGTCACAATATTAATAATGATAATGATAATAATAACAACAATAATAATAATAATAATAATAACAACAATAATAATATCAAATTTAAAATTTTGATTAAAAAATATTTTTGTTTCTTAATTTCATAGAATAATTGATTTATAAATAGTTGAAACTGATATTTAAAAAAATTTATATATCTATATATACACTTTAATTTATTAATATAAATTCTAAATTTTTTTCATTATCTCAGGAATCTTTTAAGCAAACCGAACATCGACAAGCAGAAAATAAAGCTTCACAAAATCTACTCCAGGACATCATTGAAAACAAAAATAGAAGGAGCCCTAATAAATTAATCGAGATCAATGAAAAAGTATCGAATGACGATGAAATGGCCAAGCAAATTTCTGGGAAATTAGCCTCTTTTTCAAAAAAAAAATGTAATAAAAGAAGGAAATCCGAAGAGCAATAAGATGCTACAAAAAACTATTCGTAAGATTTTAATCATTTTATTTTTATATTCCACACTTGACAATTTAATGAGTTCATACATAATCAAATCGCTAGACATAGAAATATATGTAAACGTATACAATTATATATTATAGTATCAAATATGATTATACATATACGCAGCTATATATGATTACATCTGATCATATTTTTGTCTGTTTTAGCTCAAAGTAAAGCTTCATCAGCATCTGCTAAATGCTTCCATGTACCATCAGATTCTCAAAGTACGCCAAAATTAACAAAATCAGTGTCGAGCAAATCAATTTACATAAAAAACGATTCTAGTACAACAGAAACGAGTGATTCAGAGATAGAATTAGTCAAAGATATAAGCTATAATATTGATAGTTCTTTGGATAATGTTAAGGATAAAGAAAGTGACAAGAGCGAAGACGAACAAGAAGAAGATGAGAAAGATTTGCTGGAAATAAATAAGGTTGATCATGGAAATTTAGAAGACGAAAATGGCATGGTACCAAATGCGCAAGAGGACAGTCAGCTTTTCGGGAAAAATTGGCCCGATGGCCCGGTAAGTTTAAATTTATAATATGATATGATTAATAATATAATTATAATATATAAAACTGTTATTTTTATAATGTATTTCTATAATTTACTTTTTAGATGGTATTACTTAAAGACGGGGTATATTGCAAATTGAAGACGCTCAATAACTCAATTGGAGCATCATGTAGAGCTTCTCATCTTGCACGTCGTCTTATGGAAGGAGTCTTCAAACCTGAAGTTCTTTTAAACGCTACATTTACTGGACAAACTGTACGTGCCCAGGGAAAAGAACGCCAAAACCAAAAGGTCGTTTGTCTGGATGAATTAGGAAAGAATGCAATCATTGGTAATTAAAATACTTGTTATTTTTTTACTGAATTCTACATTTTTATTTTTTATCCACTTCATTTTTAATCCATGGGTATTATAATTTTTGACAGATTTTGCCAGATCGCACGCCAAAAAAAAAGGATGGCTTAAACAATCAATCCGGGATATCAAAATTTCTATGTCCACAAGACTTGGTGAAATCAAACGACAACACTTGGTAAATGCTCGGCGAGATGATGTGTAACAGATTTTCTTTTGCTCGAAACTATTTTGTAACACGAATTTTTTTATTAGTTTTTCTCGAAAATTTTATTTATATGTATCAGTTTTTGTTTTCCATTTTTTAAACAAATATTTTTATATTACGCAAAAGTTTTTTTTTGTGATTATAATTATTATAACAAATATGATTGCGGTTATAATATATTCACAAAATATATAAATAATTAATCTTTAACTTTTTGATGGCATTATATAGCTAGTTTATTATTTTGGTGTATTATTTTATAGTGTTTGATCGTACAAATAAAACCATGAATATTATATTCAATTAAGTTATATAATAAATAAATAAATATATATATATAACTTAATTAATTGAATATGTATTAAATATATATATCATAAGTCGTAATTTTATAACTTAAAAAATAAAGCAGTGATCTTTGTAAATATTACGATAATTTATAGATTTAAACAAATAAAGTTTACCATATGAGTTGAAAAGTAACATGTGTATAAATATTTTAGAACATGTATAATGTATATGAAGAAAACCATTTTAACCATATATGGTTATATATAATTGTATGTGGTTATATATAATTATATACAATTATATACAATTATATCGGGCCATTTTTTATATCTAATTATATCTAATGTCGATTTTATATAATCATATGTGATTATATCTAATTATTTTTTCTCGGGCATATGTGATTATATCGAATCATTTTTTCTCGGGTTTATATAAAGTATTATTAAAAGTATTATTAAAAGAAGGTTGTTTTGAATTTTGCGAGGTGAAAGGGTTACCGATTTCTGCTTAACCCTTTTGTCAATACCCGGGTACCCGGGTACCCACCTGTGCATATATGGTATATGGTCACACATTCCGGGTATTGACATAAGGGTTAATAAATGTGTAACGATTTCTGCTTAAAAAATGTGTAAGTTATTTGATGGATAAAGTATCATCTAAGAAATATATTTAATTTGGCGAGGATCGGTGAAAGAGTTACCGATTTTTGCTTAAAAAGTTACATGTATTAGTTATACATATAATTTTATACAGTGTATCATTAAAAAAGGTTGGTATTGAATTTGGCGATAATTGGCAAAAAAAATTCTGTTTTTATATTAAATTTTTCAAAATTTTAAATGCCTTTAACTCAAGAACTGATCAATCAAATCTTAAAGAATTACACAGGCACACCAAAAAAAAAAGTTGGATGTTCGCTAGACTACACCACCATACCTATATGTTTTTGGCATCGCTGAATCCGAATCCGTTGTCCGTTTTACCCCATCACGTCAGGTTTTGTCCCTAACCTCAAAAAATATCTTAAAAACGCTAAAACGGCTCTTTTTATATTGAGAAATAAAGCATAACCACCATATTTATATGTTTTTGGGATCGCTGAATCCGAATCCGTTGTCTGCTAAGCGCCATCGTCACCATTCGCCCCTAACCTAAAAAAATTTGCCCTAACACGCGGGTTTTTCTGTATCACTATGGCACCTAGAAAACTTCAAAAACCTATTACTCACTTGAAAAGTACAACACATTTTCCATCACAAGTTCATTAACTTACCCCATCACGTCAGGTTTCGTCCCTAACCTCAAAAAAAATCTCAGAATCGCTAAAACGGCCTTTTTCATGTTGAGAAATAAAGCATGACCATCATATTTATATGTTTTTGGGATCGCTGAATCCGAATCCGTTGTCTGCTAAACGCCATCACGTCACCATTCGCCCCTAACCTAAAAAAATTTGCCCTAACGCGCGGGTTTTTCTGTATCACTATGGCACCTTTTTTTTAACGTGGTGGAAATCTTCATCTACCGGGATACTCCAGGGCATCCCCTGAGCCTGCCCGGTAGCCCCCCTAGTCGGGGTGAGACCCCCCGCCTTCTGGGAAAAGGCGGGAGAGTGCCGGACTCCATGCACGTGCATCGCAGGGATAACATGCGCATGGCCTACCGGCTAAAACCACCACGAGTTCCTTTTAACGTTTATCGAGGGGAACCCGGGTATCGCAAGCATTTCTTCCATGGGCCCCCTCACGTTGTAGTCTTCCCGAGGAGAGGAGAGCCGGATCAGGGAGCGCCGAAGCAACCAGTCATCAGCTCCCCCCCCCCCCCCCCCCCCATCACTATGGCACCTAGAAAACTTCAAAAACTTTTCAAGTGAGTAATAGGTTTTAATGATACAGAAAAACCCGCGCGTTAGGGCGAATTTTTTTGGTTAGGGGCGAATGGTGACGTGATGGCGTTTAACAGACAACGGATTCGGATTCAGCGATCCCAAAAACATATAAATATGGTGGTCATGCTTTATTTCTCAACATGAAAAGGGCTGTTTTAGCGATTCTGAGATATTTTTTGAGGTTAGGGACAATACCTGACGTGATGGGGTAAAACGGACAACGGATTCGGATTCAGCGATGCCAAAAACATATAGGTATGGTGGTGTAGTCTAGCGAACATCCAACTTTTTTTTTTTGGTGTGCCTGTGTTATATATGAAATAATAGTAAAAAAGACTGAAGAATTATATATGAAATAGAGGTAGAAAAGACTGAAGAATATAATAAAATTAGAAATAGCCCAATATTTCAAAATTTGCAAAGTTATAGCAACCACGAACATTTCTAAAAAAATTAAAAAATTTTTTTTAAAAAGAACCCCTTTACTGATCATCGCCAAATTCAATACTAACTTTCCTTAAATGATACTCTATCGATTAAAAAAAAAATTCAGCCCGATATCTCAATATTTGCGGAAGTTAGAGCAACCACGGACATTTCTAAAAAAATTAAAAAAATTTTTTTAAAAAGAACCCTTTTACTGATCATCGCCAAATTCAATATCAACCTTCCTTGTATGATACTCTATCGATTAAAAAAAAATCAGCCCGATATCTCAATATTTGCGGAAGTTAGAGCAACCACAGACATTAAATCTGCACATACACACACACACACACATACGGACATTTTTTTTTAAGGCGATATTTCGACGTTTTAGAATACTCTGAACATATTGGCATAAAAAACTCAAAAAACAATCTTTTCTTTGGTTTCTTCTACCCCTATTTCATATATAATTTTTTTAAATTTGGTTGACTAAACCTAACTTAAACGCAATCGAAGGTTCATATACGAAATTCACGAAAACAAAGCTTCCTCTATGAGGAAGCAAAACCACGAATAAAGCGTTCAAAGCAAAAACCAGTTGGCAGGGGCTGTGGACGCCTTCGAGAAGTGGTTTCCCGTAATCGAATGTGAGCGATGAGGGCGATTAATGGAACAGGCGTTACTTTTTTCCTCATAACTTTTTATACATATAATATGTAAATTCTGACAAATAAAGGCTTTTTTTAAGTATAAAGTGGATAAAAATTGCAAAAACGAAAGAAATCCATATAGTTTGTTCAATCAGAGAAAGTGTTATGCATTACCCCGTGACCTGTCACGAACTACACCGGCCCCGGGGCAATTCGTGACACATGACACAGCGATACATTTCCTGATATATTTCGAGACTCGTGAGAGAAAAACCTACATATTTTTTTTCTTTTAAACTAGAGAGATGGACGATTACATCGCATTAATAAAAATTTTTTAAACATTTATACGAAACGAGAAAAAAATTCGAAACAAAAATATGTCGCGAATAGCCCCGGTCTCCCCTACACACATATATAATTTCTATTATTATATTTCTATTTAATATTATTTCTAATTCCGATTCCTCTAATATTTAATATGATAAGAAATAAGAATAAATATTAAATATTAGAGGAATCGGATTTAGAAATAATATAAACATAACGCACAATGGAAAAGAATAAAATATAAGATATAAATATATAGGAATAGTCCTATATTTACAGATTCTAATATTTACTATTTATTACGAACACACGAATATTCCTATATTTATATATTCTAATACTTAACACTTATTCTTATTTCTGATATGTGCTCTATTGTGCGCAGGCGTTATGTTTACAACTATGGCTTTGGTCCAAACGCCGAACATATCCGAACCTACGGAAATAGCCGAATCTATATCTAACCCGCCCTTATCGCGCTTATCCGTATCCCCGCAAGCTTACGTTCGGTCTATATCTTCCTATGTCTGTGAGCCGAAGCGTCGATCCGCCGATATACACGATTCGGCCGAGAGAGCTAGGCACTCGACGTTCAACGTCTTCAATTATTATATGTAATAAAACTTAATAACAAAAACAATTTAAAAAATTTATCAACAGAAGCATCCCGGGGAAAAAAGATTATATATAATTATATGGAGGGGATAAAGCCATAGTGGTGTAAGTCAATTTTTTTGACCACTTTTTTTCCTCTTTTTTCAACATATCTGCATGTGTAGACTGCATCTATGAACTTAACTCGATAGGTTAAGGGGGTCATCCCGTGTGACAGGTTCAAAAAAATCGAATTTTTTGCACATATTGAATTTATAACATATGTAGAATATGTGGGTAAAGTGATTTTCCCATGTTCGAAGTTGTTGGAAAGTTACAGCAGTGAGAAGGCAAGGTGTTTGAAGCGCGCGGTCGAGCGTTCGACGGAGAAGTGCACGGGACCTTTTGTGTCGCTTCGGTTTATTATTATTTGCAATGAGTGACAAAAAAGGAAGCAAATTCAGTCATCGTCATGCTGAAAGTTCGAAGAAACGAAAGTTTCATGGAAATCGCCACTCGTTTGAGAATGACACAGAATTCACATCCGCATCAGCGAAAAAACTTATAGGAAGTATGAACATGGAGGTGCCCGTAGCTTCAAATTTTTTATATTGTATTTTAGAATTTGCATCTGTGTTTTCTGCTATTTCTTCAAGTGTCATATGCAAAGATTGCAAAAGTGATGTGACTTTTACGCAGTCAAGCTTACGAGGCTTGGGTTTCAAAATTATTTTTTCGTGCAAGTGTGAGAAACAAAAAACGATAAACTCGTGCCCTATGGTACAAAATGCGTGTGAAATTAATCGACGTTTTGTTTTTGTGATGCGCTTGTTAGGCATTGGTCATGAAGGAGTGAATCTTTTCTGTAGCCTAATGGATATATGCCAAGGTATCGGAAATTCAACATATACCGCACTCTTGGAAAATATTCACACAGCCGCATCTGCAGTTTTCGACTCTGTTCTATCATTTGCTACTATACAAGAGAAAGATATGAATGAAAAATCTGGGAAGCTACGAGACGAATTGACAGTTTCCGGCGATGGTACTTGGAAAAAACGAGGTTTTTCATCTTTGTTTGGTGTTTCTACATTAATCGGAAAGTATTCCGGAAAAGTCTTAGATGCAATGGTCATGAGTAGCTTTTGTTGTAGATGCAATTTGTGGAAAAGTGAAAAAAAATAGTGATCCAGCAGCGTACGAAACGTGGTATGCATCTCATGAAGCTAATTTTTTTTTTTTTCCCTTAGTGATCCGCCCGTGGACGGCTCAATCATGTAACTAGTCTTGGACTAACGAACATTTTGATCTAGCTTAAATGGTTAGTTTACAGGAAGCTAAGGTCACACCCTTTGGGTGAACTTAGAGTCTAATAATATGTTACGGAGTCTCCGTAGCGACAGTAGCATATCCTGCTTTACTACTCTTTACTTCGCTAGTTCAAATGGCTTAGTTCTTTAAAGCCTTCTCACCAGCCCGCTGTTGTCAAGGAGTTGCGCTGCTTCCACGTTTACGTGTTGGCTGAGCCTACTATCGTGTTTCCTAGCGGATTTTTTTATCTCATCAGCGATTGTATTAACTTGTAAGTCTCTATGGATGTCACAATTTCGAGAGTACCAAGGTGCAGCTACTATGTTTCTTAGTACCCTGTTTTGAAATGTTTGAATATATTGTACATTGCTTGGTTTGGCACAACCCCAGAGCTGTATACCATACATCCAGATTGGTTTTAGTATCTGCTGGTATAGAAGCAGCTTGTTATAGGTGGATAACTGTGATCTTCTTCCCAGTAACCAGTACATTTTTCTATATTTTAGTCCAAGCTCTTCTCGTTTCTTCTTTATATGCTCTTTCCAGCGCAGTTTTGCATCCAGAGTCATGCCCAGGTATTTAGTCATATTAGCATGCGGGATTGCAATGTTGTTAATCATTACAGGTATATAGTTATATTTTCTGTTTGTAAAGTTCACATGTACTGACTTTGATTCGTTTAATCTGATTCTCCATTTGCGGGTCCACTTGTATATTCTGGAGACGGCTTGTTGGAGCTTGTTAGTTGATTCAGCAACGCTTGAGCCTACAGCTAACAGAGCGGTGTCATCAGCAAATGTCGCCACTGCTGCATTTGCCATTTTAGGAACGTCACTGGTGTACAAAAGATATAAAATCGGTCCCAGAACACTTCCTTGGGGAACTCCCGCTTTTATTTGTTTAATGTCCGAAAATTCGTTCTCGAGTTTGACTCTAAATAACCTGTTTGAGATATATGATTCTAAAATTTGTACATATTGTTTTGGTAGTTGGTTATTTAATTTGCGCAGCAGTCCCTCATGCCAGACCTTATCAAACGCCTGAGCCACGTCTAGAAAGACTGCCGAGCAGATCTTATTCTCTTCTAGCGCTTTTTCTATTATGTTGGTAATACGATGCACCTGATCAATGGTCGAGTGGTTATTTCTAAATCCAAATTGGTGCGTAGGTATTAGGTTTTTCCTTACAATAATCGGCATTAATCTTTTTAGTAAGAGTTTCTCAAATAATTTGGAAATGATCGGAAGTAAGGAGATTGGTCTATAAGAGGAGATTTCGTTAGGCGGCTTGCCAATTTTGGGGATCATGATTACTTCAGCGGCTTTCCAGATTCCCGGAACGTGTTTTAATCTAAACGCAGCATTGATCAAATATGTGAGTTTAACATAGCCCCTCTTAGGCAACTGATTCAATACTTCACTAGTGATGAGGTCAAAACCTGGTGCTTTTTTTGTAATAAAGTTACGTTTTATTAATTTCTGAATTTCACTGGGCGTGACGAGGGGAATCTCTTCAGAATCATTGTTTTCTATAACTGGACCGTTCTCATCGCTATCTAACACTTCATTGGGCTGAAATGTATTTTCTAGATGCCTAGCAAACAATTCGGCTTTTTCTTTGTTGTCTTTTGCCCATTCACCGCTAGCCTTTCGTAGGGGTGGGATATGTGCAGTTGGGCGTTTCATTTTTTTGGCAGCTTTCCACAGAGAGTAGTCTGTGGTTTGGTCAGCAGTTAAGCTCCTGAGATAAGAATTGATAGACTCATTCTTGATTTCGTGCATTTTGTATCTAAGTTGTTGAGTAAGATTGTTTAGATTGGTTTTGTCTGCTGGATGTCTGGTTCGTTGCCACAACTTTCTAGCCTTGCGTTTTTCAGCAATCAGCTCTAGAATTTCGATGGGGTAGATGAATCTTGATGATCTTTCACTTATTACTGGGGTGTTGTTCCAGGCTGATTGCTGGATGTCGTTCATCAGGGCGTCTGCTTCTTCATCCAGCTGGGCTTTCGTTTTGAGTGGCACGTTGAGTTTAATTTTGCTACTCAGGTAATTGTTCACGAGTGTTGGGCCATATACTTTTCTTATCACAGTTTCGCTAAGGGTTAATATTATTGGAGAGTGGTCAGAGTCGAGGCTGTGGTCCTCTTCAATGTCAATATAATTGGCTGAAATTTTCCTGGATATGAAGAAGTCAAGCAAGTCCGGAATCTTGTCTCTGTCTGCTGGCCAGTAGGTTGGTTTGCCTGTGGAGTGGAACTCGCAGCCATACCCTAACCCAGCTTGTAACAGTTCTTTACCCTTACTGGTGGTAAGCCTTGAGCCCCAATGAACGTTTTTGGCATTAAAGTCGCCGCCCAAGATAAATTTCTCTCCCAGGTGTTGTAGTAAGTCTAGGTAGTCATCTTTCTTTAAGTTATGTCTTGGCGGGCAGTAGATTGCAGCAATTGTCAAGATATATTTTTCGGTCTTGATTAGCACAGATGTTGATTGAATTTTGTCAGCTTCATATTTTTCCCCCTCAGAGTGAGAGATGTTATCCCTAATTATTACTGCAGTGCCGCCTCTTGCACTGTTCTGCGGGTGTATAGTGTGGTAAATGTGATATCCTCTAAATTTAACAAAGGATTGTTTAGTAAAATGCGTTTCTGAAATGAGACACACATCAATTTTATGAGTATCCAGGAATACCTGTAGTTCATGTTTGCGATTCAGTAAGCCATTGGCATTCCAGGCGGTTATCCTGATGTTTTTGGTACTTTTGCTCCCCGTTGTTTCTTCTTATTGTCGGCGGCCGCTTTCTTGCTGTTCTTTTCGAGGTTAGTTAGTTCTCTGTAATTAATGTCAGTGTTTTTTCTTGACGTTCCAGTTTCTCTACTAGCTTGGACAATAATTGGTCAGCTTTTAGCTCGTGGTTTGGTGAGCTTTCCTCTTGCTTCTTGCTTCCTGCAATGTCAGCAAAAGTTTTCCCTGAGGTTACAGACAGTTTCTCTCTGTCACCTCTGCTGGTATTGTTCCTCGCTGCTTTGTTTTGTTTTTATCGTTTCTCATCGTCTGAATTTTCTTAGCCACTTCGCAGCTTCTGTAGCTTGCTGGATGAGCTTCTCTGCAATTGGCGCATCTCACTGGTGCATTTTTAGGATTTTTGCACTCCGATGTAAGGTGCTTGCCTGCACACTTAACACATCTTGGTTCTTTCATACAGAACTTCTGGGTATGGCCAAAATCCTGGCATCTCTTGCATTGCGGTACAAGTTTTGATTTTCGCAGACGCTCAATCGTAACCTTTGTACCAAATATGGTTTTTATCTCATAGATCTTTTGCAAATCCTCCTCATTTTGGAAGGTTAGCATAAAGAGAGGAAGAAACCTCTCGCCTCTCTTCAGTATATTTACTGCATCTATTATTTTATACCCTCTGCTTTTTAAGTCTTGGATAATTTTTTCTGCCTTAAAGGTTGAAGGCAGTCTCCTAGCCATTACTTTGATAGGTCGAGTCTGCTTGTTTTCAAATGAATACCATGGGTAGCCATTATTGTTTAGATAGCTTGTTATTCTCCTGTATTCATCTTCACTAGTGGCGTTTAACTTAACTTGATCGTTATTCATGGCTGTTATATTTATAACGAACTTATTTCTAATCATCGCCTCATGTAGTAAGTCGAAGTCTTTCACCTGACTTACAATAATTGGAGGCGGGGGAGGTAGTTTTAGTTGTTTATCCTGTTGCTTTCGAGTGGGTTGCAGTTGCTGCTGCTGGGGAGATACCTCAGGAGAAGAGTTTGCTTTTCTCTTCTTGTAGTTTTTCTTCTTCCTCCCCGCAAGCATCCATTCGGTTTCTTTCGCTAGTTCCTCCTCGTCAATGCAGTACTCAAGTTCTTGTTGAGTTTGTAGGCAGTTACCATTGGACTTTCCTACCTCACTGAGTAGCTGGTTTATTTTTTCTAACATTTGTTCGTTTTGCTGTTGTAGTTGCACAATGCTATCTTGCAATTCAGCCTTTTCTTTCATCTCTCTTTGCCACGCATCGTATAACCATTGTTCGGTTTGGGTTTTGGCTTGACCCGCCCAAAGGGGAGTTTGGGCTCTGCTCGTATGCGCCCCAAATAGTGGGTGTTCTACAGATCCAGTAGCAGTATCTAGCACCCCGGCCTGGAAGTCCACCAGAGGTGCAGGGCAGTTGCTGGCTAACGATCCGAGGGAGCCTGCTCGCTCACTCTCTGTACGGACCGGTTCTGGGGTTCCGAATCCCTGTCCCGTAATCTTATCTCCTTGTTCTGTGTTCATGATTCATTGACTTGGATTAGGTTGCTAGTTTTGGTTCACCCTGACTATTTTATTTCGCCGGTACCTTTCACGCGAGCGTGACAGGCGTTCCCCAATCCACCACCCGGGGAGGCGCCCGATGGGGGACTAGCAACCCCACACGGGATGAAGCTAAATGTACCATAAATCACACTGGAAATTCCGGTAAAATGGAAATCAATGCCATTGTACAAATGTTTTTGCGATCGGTGGAAAAACATGGCGTGAAGTATCTTACATACGTCGGTGACGGCGACAGTAAGACATTCAACGGAATTTTGAACGCCGAGCCATACGGAGATACATTGGTAACAAAAAAAGAATGTGTAGGGCACGTTGAAAAAAGAATGGGCACGCGACTCCGGAATGTAAAGAAAGAAATAAAGGAATCAGTGGAAAAGGCACTGGAAAACTGACAGACAAGGTCATCAACGAAATGACGAAATTTTATGGATTGGCGATTGACATGCAGATTCTGTTGAAGAAATGAGTAAAGAAATTTGGGCCACTTTCTTCCATAAATGTTCGACAGATCAAAATCCGCAGCACCAAAACTGTCCAGCAGGCGAAGACAGTTGGTGCAAATGGCAGCAGCCTGCAGCTAAGGGCGAGCTCAATAAATTTCGTCACGATAAGCCACCTTTAACACCAGAAGTCTAAGCAGCTATCAAACCAGTTTATGAAGATCTGTCAAGAGAAGAACTGCTGACCCGATGTTTAGGAGCAGAGACGCAGAACAGTAACAAATCTTTAAATTCGTTGATCTGGACTTTTGCTCCTAAACATCTCCATTCAGGCGCCAAAATTGTTGAAATTGCAACATTTTTGGCGGTTATCATCTTTAATGAAGGGTTTCAAGGTGTAGTAAAGACCCTTAGTACAATGGGCTGTCTGATTGACCGCGAAGCTCACGCTTACGTGCATCGCCGCGATGAAGCACGAATCGCTCGCTCCGAGCGGCGCCTGAGCGATGTCGTGAAACAAGCCAGGATGGAAGCCAGAGAGGAGCAAGCAGCTTTAAATGATTTTTATGAACAAGAGGAAGGAATTGTCTATGGACCAGGCATAGCAGATTAGTGGTGAGTCAAGATTTCATGGTGTAATTCGTATTTGAACTTTTAAACGCGTTTTTCTCGAAACTGCATTTTTCTAACTGGCGTCCATGATATCTCAAAAACGGTTCGACAGATTTCGTTCAAATTTTAATGGTACATTCAGCACATGTGTAGTTATCGCCGGAACTAGGATAACTGAAAAATGTCAAGCCGTTTTTTTTTATGACAAAATAATCACAAAAAATCATGCCATTTGTAAATCAAATTTTTTATTGATTGAGAAATATTCAATTTTCAATATTTTCAAATAATCCTAGTTCCGGCGATAGCCATAGCTTCACAGATTAAAATACTATTTGATTTTTTGATTTCAGATAAGTCGATCAGCCTGAATCATGGACGTCGCTTGCAAACTTTTTTTCGACATGAGTGCCTTTACAGTGGTATAACTCATAATTGAGTGAGAATTTTGGCCTAAAAAAAATTTGAGTTACTGCTGAAATGTTAATAAATAAATGGTAAAAAGTTTGAAGTTTGAAACCGGCGTTATTTTCTTTGACGAAGATTAGTACTGAATTTTACGTGTAACGCCGACACCTGGCGCGGCCTGGGTCAAGGGCTGCCAGGGCTCTAAGAATTGACTAATACTTTATGACAATTGGGCGCCAGTTAGTTTTGTGAGAACTAACAAACTCACGTTTTCTTGATCCGCGACCAATTATGAGACACTCAAGGGGAGTTCCGTCGGGGACCCAAGGAATATTGCGAAAGTCAAGAGAAGAGAGATAGACGAGCTATACAAGCGTATTAATTTAATTAAACTTACATACAGGTTATATGACTGCTACCGTATACTGCGCACGGCCCGCTCACAGTCTCGATATCACGTTCGTTGACAATTGCTCGGAACACTCGGACAATACAGTATCCTCTACTGGCAGACAATTACTCGGACCCTACACGCCGAAGACCGACGAGCAAGTTCTCTAACGCTCTAATACAATAATTCGGACTGTTCACGCCGAAGACCGACGAGAGAGTCTGCAAACTGATACAGGACTGATCCCGCCGAAAACCGACGGAAGAGTCCCTTTCGTCGATCTCTCGGTCGTCCTGCTACCACGCGACTACACCTTCGATCCTAGTCGTTATCGGTCGATATATTCCGTCGCGTGCGGCTACGCTATTGGCCCTCTGTCTCGGCGGCTTTCGGGGCTCGGCGCTCGCACAGCGCGGGCAGTACGACAATCGGTAGCCCTATCGGATCGGTTATTACATCGAGTGTCGATGTCGAGGGGAAGGATTACATTCTCCTGTCATAAGTTCTATGTTTTTATTGTTCGTCAAAAAAAAAAAAATCCCGAAAAAAGCTAAAAAAAAAAAACGGCCGTCACGGGATGACTCCCTTAAGAAAAGTGACTTACACCACTATGGCTTTAACCCCTCCATATATAAATGTATATGATTATTGTATATGTATAATGCAATTATATATGAATTTTGTCTCTATATGATCATGTACAATTATATATAATCATATATGAACATGTATGTATAATGAGATTATATATATGTAAATATATATAATCATATATAACCATGTATAGTCAATATATTTTTGCGTCTACCGCCGCACCGGATCTTCTCTGATCACTCGCACTCACACTCACGCCGAGTCGCGTTTGCGGTAAATAAATATAGGCGTCGTTCTTACAATTAGACTACCAACACAACTTTATTGTAAATATTCAATACACGAGAGAGGCTTTCGCACGTCCGCCTCAGAGCAAGGACCGCTGGTGTAAGCGCACAACGTAATAAGGATAAATTCATAAGTAAGCCGACCCCAGCGACAAAATCAAATCGAACATCCGCCGAAAAACCTGACGGTTGCATCGGACGATAAATCGTTCGATGCAAACCGACACCGGAACCTGGAGCGTTCAACTCCAGGACGACCGAAAGCAAGCGCTGATACGAAGGTCAGCACAAAGCGCTGACAACGGGAAGTCAACGCTAACTCGGGAGCCTCCCCGAGTTAGCAACAGGTTTTCAGTCCGACGGTACAAATACCGCCGAATTGTCAGACCAGGCGGGCAGTCGCATAATCACCATCTTAGCGAGTACGTGCGTCTCACGACTGACGCATTAATTATCGGGAGTAAATTAATAAGTAATTGGGACAATTGTTCAATACAAGAAATATATTTGATTCATTAAACATATTGCGACGAGCTTTATTCTCCGACCCGCAATCTCCGAATCCTGTGCCGGACCTATCCCGGTTACGGCACAACACCGCCAAAATCTGTTTTTTTTTTTTTTTTAATTTATTGTTTATTTTGCCCAGCAACCGCTGTTTTACAGAGCCGATCGATATATTGATCGGTCAGCTGACTCGCAGACGAAAAGCGTACCGGGCAGCACGCACGCAACACTACCCTCTCTCTTCAGATTGTCGTCCCGACAATCAGGGAGGCAGCTTGCTGCATAACTCCTCAGGAGGCCAAGCTTCTGGACGGTTTCCTGCCCTCCTCGTGCTGCTGCAGCGAGTTACCGGGCTACGTCCACTCTAGCACAACAGGTCCTCTCCAAGCTTTTTTCCTTCACAGAGCTGGCCAGGCTCCGTTGACGAGACTTCGCTTGTTCCTTGCCTTCTGCCACCCGTGCTCCTCTTCCTTCTTGAGTCTTGTACGCTTGGGTCTTCTTTCTTCGGGATCAGGAGGGGAAATACTTCCGTAGACCCAACACTCTAAGCTCCCTGTCCCCTACCTCGGCATTCGCCTTTAGTCTCACGGGAAAACCACGGTCAAAAATCGTGAGAGAGGCAGTCCAAAAGGCTTCCAGGAGAAACTTCCAGCAGAATTTCTTTTCCGCCATACCTCAGGTCTATGCTTGGTGTTAATTCCTGCAACAGAAGATTCAAAACGCAGAAAAATCAAACAAAAACTAATTAGCGACTTCCTTAAGGGGACTAGGGAGGGTTGAAAATGCAGAAATTGGCTCGTGTTTAATTGTTTATAACAAGGCCGCGAATAAACATAAATCTTTTTTATTGTTAAGGGTATTAATTATAACATTATAAAATGAGAAAATTCATTAAAAGTCATTCCCAGATCAATAATATCGGCGTCCCAATATAATAAAGAAAACTGTCGAATCCACGGTTTTACCACGATTCCAGTCAAACGGATAAAGGTTTTGGCAAATTTCAGGAATATTTCTTCTCCTTAGGCTTCCCTCTATTGATTATACTTTTTTTTTTTTTTTTTTTTTGACGAGGGAGAAATGCGCGCGCATACCCCCTCCCCCGGGGCGGGGAGGGCGGTGATGTGGGACTCCAACCCACTAAAACTCCCCCGGATGTTCCTCTCGGCGCTATGAAGGGGAGGCCCTGGGTATTATTATCCTTCCGCGAGCCTCCCCACTCTATTGATTATACCTAAAAAATTAAAAATAAAAATAAAATTAACAAAATGGCGTCCAGAAAACGAAAAATTTGGGAAAATTCGAGTTATTTGTTATTATAAAATTGTAGCAATATTTTTTTTCAATCTGATTTTAGGTATAATTCATGCGTCATAGTGTTTTACAACTTCTGTATAAATTTCAAGTTGATATCTCTCGCGGTTCTCGAGATATCGTGGTAAAATCATCAAAAAATGTAGTTTCGAGAAAATTGCATTCAAAGTTTCGGTACAATATTTATGTCAGAACAGTCGTACTTACGCGGTTCAAAAATTTCTTGCACTGTAGAATGCAGTCTTCAAAGTACGTTCGATTTCAGCAGCAGCCGCAGAACTTCTTTTTTTCTCTCGTCGAGCCTGCTTGGTACTGCTAAGCTCCTTTTTATCCGCGCCTGCCAAGCGAATACTGGGACCGACCGCGCGAATATCTGCGTTCGGCCGGCCGCGCGCCACACTACGTTTTACACTCTCCTGACCTCAATTTCGCGAATTTTTCAAAAAGACAACCGGGAAGATATTCCTAAAGGATCACAGTATCGGAATATGCAAAAAACCGAAAATCGATTTTTTCAAAATTTCAACCCTCCCTAGTCCCCTTAAAATAACTAAAGTACGGGCTCAGACTCATGTCGGATCGAACTAACACTCAAACACGTAATCGGGAAATTGTTCCCTTTCCTAGAAAGAAGCCAAGCGATCTGCATGAACAATTTGATTTTTATGACGGAGAGACTCCTGGATACAATACACAACATCACTAAGTCTTTTCATTACCACCCATGATCCTACCCAAGGACTCTGCAATTTCGGGGCCTTTCCCGTAACTCGTCAAGGATTATAGAACCAGACTTTCTGTCCTGGTTCGAAAAGCACTCGTCTAGAACGTCGATCATACCAGGATTTAACGTTTTTAGATCTAATTTGAAGATGATGTCTAGCAAACTGATGGATGAGAAACAATCTGTTTCTTAGATTGGATATATATTCCACCTCTCCATCTTCCTCTTTCGTCAACGAGGGTGGGCTTCCTCTAAGAAAATCCAAAGGTAAACGCATATCTTGTCCTAGATACATCTTCGCCGGAGTTACTCCAGTGGTTTCGTGTTTTGAAAAACGAAAAGCTAACAAGTAGAAAGAAATCTACTGATCCCAATCCTTTTGACTTCCGCAAATAAACTTTGCCAAATAATCTAAGATAGTACGGTGCTGACGCTCGACCTGCCCGTCTGATTATGGGTGAAGAGGGATCGTACGAGTTTTCCTAATCCCCATCAGGGAAGTCATTTCCTGGAAAAGCCGGGACTCAAAGTTCCTTCCTTGGTCCGTATGCAATTCCAAAGAAACTCCATGCCGAGAAAATACTTGATCTACCAGGGATCTACCATACTGGTTCTTTTATTTTTCAGGCATAGCTTCTGGCCATCTAGTAAAGCTGTCGACTACCACCAAAAGATATTTATTTCCGTCCGAAGAAGTAGGCAAGGGACCTAAAATGTCCACCTGTACCCTTTCGAAGGGAGCTCCCACATTATAGATCTGTAAGGAAGATTTTCCCTTGCCAATAGGACCTTTCCTAGCGACGCAAATCTTGCAGATAGCGCACAATCTCTCTATGTCCTTCTTACAAGTGGCCCAATAAAAACGTTTTCGAATCTTCTTTAACTTTTTGTTTATACCAAAATGTCCCCCAGAAGGTGAATTATAGGCCTCGTTCAAAATTTCTTGTGTCTTTTGTTGTGGCGCGACGATCTGATAAATGTTCTTCCGTAAATTTGGAAAAAGCCATTTTTTATACAAAACGCCATCAACAATCGTCAACATTTCCCAATGGGTCTAATAGATTTTTAAAGAAGGCTCTTGAGGAGAAATCTCCTGCCAATTAGGTCGTTTTCCAGCCTCTTTGGCTTAAATAATTTTAGAGATAATTGGATCCTGAAGCTAAGCGGAACGCCATTCCTGAAGATTTTTCTCAGCGAAGACTATACGACTACAAGTTTCTTCCTTAGATTCCTCGTTGAGCTCTATCTTGGCACAATAACAACAGCACGTCTCCAAACACGGACGTCTAGACAATCCATCCGCATTGCCATGAACTTTTTCGCTCCGATAACAAACGTCAAAGTCGTACTGCTGCAGACGCTCCAACCATCATGCCAATTCCCCTTCTAGGTTCCGGAAAGACATTAACCATCGCAAAGAAACGTGATCCGTTCTCACTAGGAACTTTCTTCTGTTACGTCAGAACCCCGGAATTTGCGAATATTGGTTTGAAGGATAGCGAAGAAAAGGCTATCCAAGGGAGGGGATATGGGAAGACGTATTCGGGTTATGTTATCACGCTAGAAGAGCGCGTGCCTCGAGTCGAATGCACTTTTCGGGAAAACTCCAGTCGTGGGTCAACGTCCAGAAGGGACGCTATTACGCCTACTGAGAGTTTTCGTACACTCGCGGTCCTATTTTCAGTCAAGGATATAATATCCCTATTACCGGGGATCGGACCTTTAGAGAGTTAGTGAGAGGTGAGGTCTTAAATTAAATAATGGGAGTCAATATCATTTTGAAATTATTATGCATTTATTACAAGGAAAGAACAAAAATTGAAAAATCATTATATTACATACAGTACGTGTGAGTGTGGTGTGTGGGTGTGAAATGACATTTCCGCGGGTGTTACACAGATTTGAAGGGGGTCGGGCAGGATCATAGGGAGAGATCGATATCCTGCCCGCCAGAATACATTTGGTAAGTAATTAATATTTTACATTAGATTGTGAAGAATAAGCGTGGGCTGTGTATGTGTAAATGTATAAAAGTAATGTATAAAAATAAAAATTATTTTGGTAGCATAATTATTAGGATATTCGCATTATGAGAGAGAGAGAGAGAGAGAGAGAGAGAGAGAGAGAGAGAGAGAGAGAGTGAGAGATTGATTGATTGATTGATTGATTGATTGATTGATTGATTGATTGATGGTTTATTTATGCCATAGTCACAGACTTTAGGCAAGTAAAGAATTACAAAGGTGTAAGCATACAAAAAGGAAGAAAAAATAAGATAACAATAAAAACAAAAATAAAAATAAAAATAAAAAATAAAAAAGAAAGAAAAGAATAGTATAATAGTGGCAGATGTAAACTACGCAGGAAAAAATAGAAATAAAAATAAGAATAAAATGTAACTTAAACTAATGAAACGCACAAGAAATAAGTTGACACCCTAAGTCAGAATTTGCATGGTGGGCAGAGGCTGAGGAGACATTAGATCGAATTACGCTCAAGCGAGAAAAGATGGTCGTACAGTTTACTCTTGAAAACGGCGACAGACGTTGCAGATACTACGTCGGTGGGAAGCGAGTTCCACAAGTAGACGCCTGCAAGATAGAAGGACTTATGATATGCTTCGGTTCTATGGATGGGAACATGGAAAGAATGAGGTATAGCCAGACGTGATGATCGCCTGACTAAGGGGTCAGGACTAGTGAATATTTCAGAGATGTAGGTAGGAGACATGTTGTGAGACACCTTATACATTTCAGTGCCTAGAAAGTAGAGGCGTCGATGCTTGACCGTCAGCCACCCCAGCTGATGTCGGTAGGGCGTGATGTGTTCATCACGCCTTAAATTAAAAACAAAGCGAACCGCACAATTTGAAGAGAGAGAGAGAGAGAGAGAGAGAGAGAGAGAGAGAGAGAGAGAGAGAGAGAGAGATTGATTGCTTTGCAGCTTGTGGCGTATGATGTGGGAGTTATTTCCCAATTTGCTGCAACTAACGGATTATCTCTTAACCTCAGTAAATCTAAGGTTTTGATACTTGGAAGCAGGCATCACGTTCGGCAAATAAATCTCAATGATCTTCCTCTCATTTCTGTTAATGGCACTTCCATTCCATTTGTTAGTGAGACGCGAAACCTGGGAGTCTTCATGAGCGCTGATTTATTTTGGCAAAGTCACGTCTCACATATCTCCAAGAGAGTACATTTTACGCTGCATAAACTTAAATTCCATAAGAACTCCTTATCACATAATCTACGCGTAAAACTTGTGACCTCTTTGATCTGGCCCTTGTTGGATTACTGCTCTCTCGTCTACAACGACGTCACTAACGAGCTTAACACTAGACTTCAGAGACTCATTAATTGTGCGATTCGTTTTATTTTTAATTTAAGGCGAGACGAACACATCACGCCCTACCGACATCGACTCGGGTGGCTGTCGGTTGAAAATAGGCGTTTATACTTTCTCGGGATAGAAATGTTCAAGATTGCTCATGACATGTCTCCTAGGTATCTTTCCGAAATTTTCATCCATCCTGATCCCTCAATCAGAAGATCGTCACGTTTAGCACTACCACACACTTATCATGTTCCTATTCATAGAACTGAGACGTATCGCAAGTCTTTCCACCTCGCAGGCATTTACTTGTGGAACTCGCTTCCTATCGACGTGGTGTCATCGTCGTCTATCGCCATATTTAAGAGAAAGCTCCACGATCATCTGTTCTCGCTTGAACTGCGTTCTGTTCAGAGTTCTACTGTGGGCTTCTCTTCCTCTTAAGTGCAATTTAGTTTAAGGGTGTCAACTCACTGTACATACATTAAGTAAGTTAAGCTACATTTTAATTCTTAAGCTATTATTTTTGTTATCTGTTTTTGCCTGCGAGATAGTCTAGGTATTTATGTATTGCTTCCTCGAGCATCCTTCGCGGGGGACGAGTAGCATGCTTTAATACTATATTTCATTTTCTATTTCTATATTGACCTATTGCGTCCTTCGCTGGGTGTGTATCTCCTGTATTTCTATTTTTTATTTACAGCATATTGTACATCCGTGGCTATTATACTGTTCCTTGAACTTTACTTTGTTTTTTTATATTTAGTTTTATATGTTCATTTATTTGTTATTCATGATTTGCCTAAAGTCTTGACTAGGGCATAAATAAAATCAATCAATCAATCAATCAATCAATCAATCAATCAATCAATCAATCAATCAATCAATCAATCAATCAATCAATCAATCAATCAATCTCTCTCTCTCTCTCTCTCTCTCTCTCTCTCTCTCTCTCTCTCTCTCTCTCTCTCTCTGCTGTGAGTATTGGTGGTAGTCTGATTTCCTTGCTCCTGTTTCAAGTGAACATTTCTGCTGTCGTTAATTGCCTTCAGGCTATTTTTTTGCAGATTCTTGCAAGTCTTTGGTTGCTTGACGCGTGTGATTTTCATTTTCTATGAGATTGCCTCCCAGTTCCTAGCATTTTTGGGTCAAATCTCTTTGGTCATCCTAACCTTGCAGCCGCTCGCAGAAATGGACATGGCGCCGCGACAGCCAAGGCCGCAGATACCAGGACAGGGGTCATCACATCCACCGACGAGGCTGAGCTCGAGAGACACCCACCAAGGAGGCTACATCCGACGGAGGGAGACGAGTGCAACGCGGCGGCAAACTAGCGAACGCGCGTGTTTACATGTAAATTATGTAGCGTACCGCATTTTGTGATTAATAAAGATATGAAGAGACATATAAGTAGGTATACTATAGGGGTTTCAACTTCATCCGAGAGGATGTCGGGGGCCGGGCGGGAAGTAAGGCGCCGTAGTGGGGTCGCGGTGGGTGAGAGGACGGCGGGAGGGGGCGGGGTGCAACGCGGTGGGTGAGAGGACGGCGGGGCGGGGGCGGTGGGTGAGAGGACGGCGGGGCGGGGCGGGGTGGTTCGACGTAATCGACCTACGAAAATCGATCGTCGACGTCGTCGATCTTCGGCGGGGCGGGGTGCAACGCGGTGGGTGAGAGGACGGCGGGGTGGGGGGTGGTTCGACGTAATCGACCCACGAAAATCGATCGTCGTCGATCTTTCGCCCGCTTCGTCGCAAATTTAAGTCGCGCGAAGCGAAAGCGCGCGCATTATTTTTTTCCTTCCTCGTCGCAATAATTTTGCGGACGAAAACAGTTTCAATGTCCGCCAGTGGATATTTTATTCCGCAAAGCATCGTCTCTTTCGCGTTGCAGTTATGCGACGCTGTTATCTGCCGCCCTATCGACCCCTGCACATCCGCCGTCGTTGATCTCGTGATCCGATCTTGGTAGTCGCGCGCGATGACTCATTATAACGCTGTTTGTTGTTTTCAAACTGTCGTCCTTTTGACTCCGTGCGACGCGGGCGCGAGATCAGTTTGTAAAAATGTAAGCGCAAATTGATATCGCGACGCGGGTCAGAGATCGATTGTATACGATCGGAAATAGATATCGCGATGCGAGTCAGTTGATTCTGCAATGTGCGTGGTGGAAAGTAACAATCTTATCGTATTCATTTGCAATACTGTCTCAACGCGACGATGGATCAGGTCTCCTTCGATCTCGAAATTCCCTCCGACGATTCTTTATCATCTGACGATCTACGTTGCAGCGAGTCGTTGTCGTCGTCCGACACGGACAGCGTTGAATTGGTCGAAGTCATCACGATTAAGGAGAAGAAACGATGGAATCTGGCCACGTATAGTTTGAGAAGAGAGATCGGTTTTCGATCTCCGCGTGAGGAAATGTGGATTAAGACTGTAGTGGCTCACACCGTCAGAGCGAATTCTTACCTGCGTGGAGTTCCAAGGAAGTTTGCGAAGGGAAATCGGAGAGAAAATTCTGTCGAGAAAATTCATCAAAGAGTTAAATTCGATTTACCCGTGGACAGCGAAGGTTGGACGATGTGGCTCACCACTTGTCCTTACCCGTCGAAGCATTCTTGAGTTATCGAAAAATAAAAAAAATGCAGGAGGATCACGATCTCATCGAACTCGCAACGGGCGTCGACTCGTTGGACGCGTATCGCGATTGGGAACGACGGTGCGACGAGAGTCTCGCGTCTCTGCGGGAGAGATGTCGAGAAAAACCTCGGACGACGCACACCGGAACGTTGAACTCTCTTGTCGCTCGAGTGGCGCGATTGGAAGAAGCGAGAAACGCTCTGCGTCAACGTTTCGTGCAGGTAGGTGCCGGTCCGAGCAGAGGATTTTTGTGGACGGAGATCGAGACGGCTTTCAACAGTCGCGTACTGACCGGTGCGGTGATAAATTCGAATCACGTTGATCCTCGACTATTTCTCGAGCACGCGAGGGACACTGTGCTCGAACAAGTGCGCGTCAATCACGAGAGACACCCGTGTTTGAAGGTTAACACAATTTTCAACGGTGAGTTCGTCGCGGGAGCTCAAACTGCCGTCAAAAGCGTCGCTACGAGAAATCGTCAGCTCTTTCCCACGTCCGATTTGCGAGAGTGGTACGACAGATACGTGATCGACGGCACTCTGACGGTTCTGGAGGAGTTTCAGGAACGCGACAGTGGCTGGGCATTGTCGCGTATATTGAACTTGATGGTGAACGTGAACAAGTGTAATCCCTTGCACGCTGGATGTTTGGTGGAAATACCGCGATGGATAAAGCTGAAGAGAGCGGTGATCAACGTGCGTTCGACGGACAACGCGTGTTTCGCGTGGGCGGTAATCTCCGCTCTGTATCCGTTCAAAGAAACACGGACAGGTGTAGTTCGTATCCTCACTATTCGACGCAATTGAATCTCGATGGAATCGAGTTTCCTATGACTCTGAAGCAAATTTCAAGGTTCGAACGACTCAACAACGTGTCCGTCAACGTTTTTACTACTTGGCGGACGGAACGGAACGAGATCGTCCCTTTGCGGTTAACCGACGATAAGAAGGACAGTCACGTCAATCTGTTGTATCTGCAAGATTCGCGAAACACCTCGAACGTCGGTCATTTCGCGTTGATAAGGAATCTATCCCGATTAGTGGGGTCTCAGTTAAACAGGAGCAAGAACATGAAGTACATATGCGATCGGTAGGTATAGTTCCCCGAATCAGATGTTTGCGGACTAAAAATCATGCATATTTTTTTCAGATGCCTACACTACTTTTGCTCGAGCGAGAAATTGTCCGTTCACAGCGTCGACTGTGGAAAGATGAACGACTGCGCTATCGTTCTTCCGAACGACGACGACAAGTGGCTCTTTTTTCGCGATCACAGTAGGAAGACTCGACTTCCCTTCGTGGTGTACGCCGATCTAGAATGCTTGTTGGAGAGAGAAGAGATACGCGGTAATAATGTCCAGAGATACGCCTATCAGCATCACAGAGCGTTCAGCGTGGGATACTACTTGTGCAGCGCGTACAGTGATGAGATTGCGCCAACGTACAGATTTCATCGCGGCGAGGACTGTGTGTCGTGGTTCGTCAACGAGCTAAACGTTATCGCGCATCGTGCGAAGGAGATACTCATGACGAACGTGACCATGGCGGAGCTCACGCTGGACGAGACACGAAATTTTTGGATCGCGACGAACTGTCACATATGTGAGAGACCGTTCGAATCGGAAGGTCAACGCGGGCGCGATCACTGTCACTTGACCGGACGTTATAGAGGTCCCGCGCATCCGCGTTGCAATCTAATTATAGAGACTCGTACGTTATTCCTGTGTTCTTTCACAATTTGTCCGGTTACGATGCCCACTTTATTATTAAGGATATAGCTAACAGCTTCGAGGGTAGCGTCGATTTATTACCGCTCACCAAAGAGACGTACATATCGTTCACGAAGAATGTGAGGGCGGGCGTTAACTGGGGAAACTGTACGAAGTTGCGATTCGTGGATTCGTTCAAATTCTCAGCACCAGTCTCGAGAAATTGGCGTCGTATCTCGATAGGAACAAGCTGAGGATCATGCGTTCAGAATTTTCAGAACTGAGCGAAAGCGATTTCAATCTGCTCACACGTAAAGGTGTATTTCCGTACGAGTACGTCGACGGCTTCGATAAGTTGCTGGTGACGAAATTACCACCGCGCGAGGCTTTTTATAGTTCGTTGATCGGCGAGACCGCGACCGAGAGCGATTACGAGCACGCGCGGAATGTCTGGCGTTGTTTTCGCGTGGAAAATCTCGGCGAGTACAGCGATCTTTATCTTAAAACGGACGTGCTTCTCCTGGCGGATATTTTTGAAATTTTCGCGATTCCTGTATCGACACTTACGGACTGGATCCCGCGCATACTACACCCTACCGGGCTACACGTGGGACACGATGTTGAAGTACACGGGGGTGCGATTCGAATTGCTCACCGATATCGACATGGTAATGTTCGTGGAGCGCGGTATACGCGGCGGTCTGAGTCAATGCTCCAACAGGTACGCGCGAGCCAACAACAAATACATGCGATCACGCGACTCTTCGCAACCGTCGACGTATCTCATGTATTTTGACGTTAACAACTTGTACGGTTGGGCGATGTGCGAGCCATTGCCGTACGCGAAGTTTCAATGGGTCGATGACGCGGAGAGTCTCAACGTAATGTCCGTGACATTGGACTCAGCTATCGGTTACATTTTAGAGGTCGACCTTGCATATCCGCATGAACTCCACGACGCTCACGCTGACCTTCCGTTTTGTCCAACGCACGATAAGCCTCCTGGAAAACGGTGCGATAAACTCCTCGCCACTCTGCGCGACAAGTCGCGCTACGTGCTGCATTACCGTAATCTGCAGCAATGCGTGCGATACGGAATGCGCGTCACGAGGATTCATCGCGCTCTGCGATTCGCGCAATCTCCGTGGCTTCGCGGATACATAGAGCTAAATACGGGATTCAGAACACGCGCTAACAACGATTTCGAAAGAGAATGTATAAATTAATGAACAACGCGGTCTTCGGAAAGACAATGGAAAACGTGCGAGATCACGTCGACGTGCGTCTCGTGGACGCGTTGGGATGGGAGATACGGCGCGGAGGCGATGATCGCGAAACCGAATTTTCACAGTCGAAGCATTTTCGCGGAGGATCTGATGGCCGTTGAGTTGCGCAAGCTCATGGTGAAGTTGAACAAACCCATCTACGTCGGTTAGGTGCATTCTCGAGATATCAAAGACGCGCGTCTACGATTTTCATTACGACTACATGGTGCCGCTGTATCGCGAAAGATGTAAGATAATGTACACGGACACCGACAGTCTCATATATTTTCTCGAGTGCGACGACGCGTACGAGGATATGAAGCGCGATATCGCGAGATTCGACACGAGCGGCTACCCCGAGAACAACGCGTACCGCATGCCGCGCTGTTAACAAAAAGATACCCGGTTTGATGAAGGACGAGAACGATGGCGCGGTTATGACGGAATTCGTTGGACTGAGGTCGAAGATGTACGCCTTGAAGGTCGAGGGAAAGAGCGACACGAAGAAATAAAGGCATCAAGAGAAATGTGGTCGCTAGAACGATAACGTTCGACGACTACATGTGTTGTCTGAACGACGCGATAGAGCAGTCTAGGCGTCAGTCGTGTATTCGATCGACGTTGCACGATGTGCACACCGTGTCCTGAGTTGAAACTCGCTCTTAGTCCGTACGACGACAAGCGATACGTTCGTCTCCGACTCGTACGACACTCTGCCGTGGGGGCATACAAGATACCGTCGTGAAAAGGAACTTTTTTTTAGTACACAATGCGTTTTATGGGTTAGATTTATACGCGCGATCGTGGGAAGGCAGAAATGTTTAAACTGTCTAGTCTCACAAACGTTGATTGTATATATCGTAGGGAGCTAAAGTTTACATTAAGGAAAAACAAAATAATGTAGGAAAAACAAAATATATGTTATTTTTTTCGTTAACTGCAACATAACTGTTTCATTTATTTATCCATTAGCGACGTTACAGAGTGTTGAGACACGCGTGACGTTCCGCCCACCAATCGTACAACTTGCACACGTTCTCCATGGCGCAGTTCTTCGCGTGACGTCCACAGAGGTAAGATCGGATCGCAACGAGGGTCTCCAGTCGACCGATGTCCTCGTATTCGACGTCCATTGACTCAATTTTAACGTTTGAATTCACCGACGGCGTCGCCGAGAATGTCCTCCAGCCATCCTTTCTTTTCAGCGCCCTTCACGTAGACGAGCTTGAGCGTCTCGCAGTTCAGCCCCTCGCACACGGTGCGTGGATGATCGTTTTCGCCCGAACGTAATTGACTTCTCCATCGTTCCATTTCAAACCATGATGATTTGCCGTCAACCAGCATGCCCGAGATTTTTCCGCTCTCGTCAGGAGATCCCATGCCAATGGCGCGCGAAATATATGGGAATGAGTTCCTTTCCGTTTCTGAGCACGGCCACTTCTTTAACTGCGAACTTTTCCCGGATAACGAATCCCTGCAGATCCACGAATATCGGTACGTCGCGCTCGGCGGACATCGTCTCTCTCTACGGACATCGTCTCTCTACGGACACTGGACAGTCGCTATCCCCCACTCTGTTGAATTTTTTTCGCTTGTTGCGATACGTTCTTCTTTCCTTTACACGATTTTACGGACTATGTTGGTCAGCGGATTGTACTCGACCACGCGATCGTGAATGATTAGACAGTAGGCTGTAGTATTGGAATCTATATTGCGTTTGCAATCGAACTCTATGCGAATGTCCACGGTGGCGCTTTTGACAGATTCGTTCTGACGAGAACAGTCGATCACCACGAACGGACCCCATTTGTCGAATTCTTCCATCGTTAGGAGCGCGTTCTCGCGCTCGCGTCCGTAATACGACTTTTGAAATTTCACGTACATGTCGTACAGTATGGCCGTTCTATGTTTCTCAAAATCCAAGTTCATATCGTCGTAGGGATAAAAATCTGAATTTAGGTACAGTTTTACGTTGGTGAGATTACCGTTATCGAACTCGGAGGCGTGTTTCAATAAGTTGTTAGATTTCCCGGTTTGCAGCGCGAAAATGACGTATCGCGGTTTCTCAAGCTGCGTCGCTGCTTTCACGGCCCACGAATGCTTGTTCGTGGTCTGCAGTAACGGGTACTCGTACAGCTCCCACGAATGGAAGCTCATACTTAGATATCGTCCGCTCTCCAATGTTTGTAAAAGGGACAATTTATTGACGTCGTTCAGCACCACGTGCGGCATTCGCCACTGCACTTTCAACAGAGTAATCCCAGGATTCTTGTAGCGTTCCGGTTTCGTGATGATGCAATTGGCGTCGTTTCGGGAACGTCTCAGAATGAGTTCGTGTCGCGCGTTTATCACCACGCGTTTGTAATCCTCGCAAAAACCTAGTAGTTGTTCGAGGGATACGCAGAAATTGAAATCGCCGATTTTGAATCTCCAACGAGGTACCCCGTTATCCTCGATCAAAATCCATCCCGCATTTTGCAGCTTCTTGCTCTTCTCGGCGGACAGCGACACGAAATTCTTGATCGAGCTCGTTATTCCGACGTTTCTGTTCCTGTCGATCTCCACGCCGTTGAGTTCGTATCGAATCTCGTCGAACATGAAATCCCACGCAATTGTTGTCCATCGTCGTATCCGAATTCCGTTTCCAGAACGCCATCGTCGGAGAGTACTCCCTCGATGTACAGAAAACTTTCGCTGGGTAAAGTGTACAGATCCTGCTGCTGTATCGGTATTCGTATTTCGTCGTTATGTCTGAACGTGCCTATTGGCATATGGATTGTAAGTGTGAGTCTCGATTTTGATGATGCGATCGTCGAAGATCGGTTCACCTCCGATACTCAGGATGTCGACCATGATCGTTCCTCACGACGAATCCCAGAGATCGCAGAAAAGCGACTGTTCGCGACGCTTAGTCCGTTTTTTCTCTTCTCTCTTTGTCTTTTCGTCGGAGCGTCGAATGATGACGGTCGCGGGGCAACGGTGGATGTGGTTCTCGCGAACGAATCGTTCAAAACGAGCATCTTTCACGCACGCACGCACATATCCGTTCCTGATTTTTTTCTTTATCTTCTGCGTCGCACGTGTAGTCGAACCGTTATCTCTTCCCCGCGAAAGTCGATCAATCGTCCGATTTGATCCACGACGCGCAACGTTAAATCGGTTATGCTCCGCGCGATGACCGGAAGGTAAATGATCTGCGTCGGAGTCTCCCGACAGTTTATATCCCGGTGGAACGTTCGGCGCGAATTCGTGTATCGTGTGCGCCGACTTGCCGTTGCTATAGGCTCCCGCGGTGACGTTGCATTCCACGCGAATGATGTTCACGCGCATAATATTTACCGGTTCGTCGGACGCGTACCATTTGTTCGGCTCTAGTATGCGACGTGTTGAGAAACCTAACAAAGAACCAACGTTGTTCGGTTTGGTGAAGTCAACTCTATAGGCGCACTTGATCTCACTTCTCATGGTGTTCTCGTTAGCGCGCAGAATTATGGAGCGTTCGCTTTTCTCGTGGTCGTCATTGTTATCGTCCACGTATATGTAATCGTCTTTCTTCTTCTCGCTTATACCGTTCGAAGAAATTGCACGTTTCTTGCGGAGGATACCCGTTCTCAGGTATCTACCTATAGCGTCCAGTTCGTACGATCCTTCGGGAATAGCGATCACGTCGTCGATGTCAAAGTAAAATCTATTGTTCGTGGAGTCAATGTTCGGTATCGTGTTGTACGTCTCAAAATTCGCGAGACCTATTTCGTATTCGCCGTCGCTCAGATCCAGAGCGGGAAAATGGCTGGCCGAGAGGACGCTGCTTCTTCCTGTTAGCGAGAGAGTCAGCGACATAGCGAGATTGTCTCTCCCTTTCTCTCTGTCAGAGACGTTTCCAGTCGACTTCTCGGAGGAACTGCAGACACAATTGACCGCAGATGCTCTGATCAAACGTCTGATACGAACGACGGTTGTACACGATATTCGCGTCACTCCCGAGATATCGCTCGAGTTCCCTCGGGGGTCGAAGATTTCCAAAACTGTCAAAGTAGATCGCGTTGTTTCCCCTTTTCGCATAGGCGACCCAATGCGTACCCGAGCCTTCCGCGTTGTCGAGATTCACGATTCCGCACTCATCGCGACGCACCTTCGTCGGTAACGCGTTGCGCATGAACACGCCCCTAAAGAAAGGTATGCGCGAAAGGCGCGCGGACCGATTCAATTGTTCATTCGTCGTGACGCCCAACGGCGAACAAATCGAGGCGTCATCGTCGTCCGTAGTAGTAGTCAGCGTCTTTTTCGGTAATTTTTTTTTTACCCGTTCTCGTCTTTCTGCTCGTCACGCCGCTACCGCGTTGTACGGCGCGAGATACAGTCCGCGACCCTCTAATGCGCCGATTGTGACGTTGCAGTTCCTCGAGCTGACGTCGAGCGGCCTTGCTGTCGTTCACCTGCCTTGGCCACGCCAGCAGCTCCACCGATCAGGATCCGAGCGCTCCCAATATCGGTAGAAAAGGTAGAATGCCTCCGCGTTTCGCCACCGGGAGAATTTTCTTGCCTCGTTACCGCTCTCCTCTTCCTCTTTCTCATGCCCATGCCCAATTTCGTTTTTGCTTTCATAGCAGCCCATACAGCGGTCGCGGCGGCTCTCTCGCCAAGGGTTGTGCCGCTTGCCGTGATACGCTCGCGCGCCTTTTCAGCTAGCGCCCGATCGGCAACGTGTCGATCGGACGAGGTCGCCGCTTCGCGAGTAAGCGATATCGTGCTCGCGACACGCCTCGTCCAACGGATTGATACCTCGATCACCGCGCGCTAGTCGCTTGGC
>JASTWL010001098.1:0-54347 GCA_035220575.1 Temnothorax rugatulus
AAAAGTATTATGCAAAATAATACAAAAATATTAAGCATTATCAGATGCATTGATTTTTATATAAATTTTGCGTATTATAGTTCTAAATGCTTCGCGTCAGGTTTTAAAGTTAATACAATTAATGTGTTTAGCTTGAAAGACTTGATCGAATTACACAAATTGAGGAAAGAGTATTATTACACAATCGATTTCTTTTCTTACCTTTTCTGTAACAATAGAAAATATTCTTTCAGCCTCGGCATTGGAATGAGGATAACAAAGGACTACTTCAATTAATAATTCGAGATTTGGAAACAACTTTTTCCCGTCAAAATTTTTGCATTGTAATATATTATTCCACATTTCATCTATTTGTAAAGAAGCTAACTGCATTTTGTTGTTCGTCAAAATGATGGTAATATGTCCCACTCGAAGCTAAATCTGATATGTTAACATATTCTACTTGCTTAGCAATATAAGTTAGATATTTAATTTTATTTCTACCTTCTTTGTAAAGAGCAATTTTAGGATCTAGAAAATTTACCTATTTAAAAAATTCATCGTTATAAGGTAGATGCTTTAGCATTTCTCGAACTGCCGTAACATAAAGTCTAAACATTTCAATTTAATTTCTTGCGCGCATTCCAAAGATAATGTTTCTAAAAAACTCTCACATTCCGGTCCTATACGTATGTTATCTATATGTGTACATATTATCTAAATCTGAAATTGAAATATTTTCTAAATTATCGTAATTTAAAAAATTGTCTAATTAACGAATTAATTGTTGACTGCTTTCGTATAATTTATGGATTAAAATGTTACGTGATTGGAATAGTGCGTTAAAATTATTAAAATAATTTAATGCGTATTTGAGAAACAACAAATATGCTTTAATGGAATTATCATTTAAATATTGATATATTTTCGCGGATTTTAATTATCTTCTACTGTTGCTAACAAAAAAAATGGGAAGACTTTTCAAGACTTCCAATTTTCTAACAGTCTAACAACGCACTTTTGTAAACAAAGTCATCTAGTATCTGACAATTTTAATATTTTTTTTCGTTCAATTTCAAAAAAATCTTGGAATTCACTCAATATGCACATACTCTTCGCACTGCCCGAAATGTAAGTGGCAACTCCTCTAATCAAATCTTTGCAAGAAGAAGGTAACTTTTTGCAAGCTTTACTGGCTATAATCGCGGATGAATGGCAAATACAATTCATTGTTACTAAATTTGGAACTTCTTCTTTAAGACGACTCATAAAAGAATTTTTGCGTCCAATGACGTATTATCGGATGCTATTCCAACAATATTTTTTATTGGAATATGTTTTTCTTCTAAGCATTTTTTAAATATATCAAAATTTTATTCGCGGAACAATCTCTTGCATCTAAAGATAATAATTCTAATAATTGAGTTGTAATTTTTTTATTCGAAGGTAATACATATCGAACAAGAAAGTACATTAATTTAGTATCTGAGATATCCGTACTCTCATCTATTAAAATGGAAAATTTACAAGTTTTTAAATATTCTACGATTGTCTCAATTTCCCGTTTGCAGTGACATTATTAACAATATTTGCGCACTTATTTCGAGCTAGTGACAAATCTTGAGATCTTTACAAATATCTTTCATTAAAGGTATTAAATGATCCACGATTTGAAAAGCTATATTATGCACGACAAAAAAGTTGCTAATTTAATTTCTGCACGTTTAACTTTATCTTTATGTGACAAACTACAATATTTTCAGTATCAATATTATCAGCAGTCATAATTACAAGATTTTATGTTCTCGATATGTCTGACCGTTTGTAAATGTTCAACTAAATTTGTTTTGCAACATCTGATAGTTTTATTGCATGCAATACAAAGCGCTTTATTTTCTGCAGGATGAGGAGCTAACCATCCTTAAAGATATTTTCATCTAGCCAGGGCATTTTGAAATTCTCTACTTCTACGTTTCTTAATAGCTCCTTGACCAACAGAATCCATTATGCAGCATGCACAAATATATAAATAAGTGTTATATACTTACTAACTTACCTTGTAGGTATTATTGGTTACATATCTATCTCTAACCTCCTTCGACGAACCCGTCACTTTCGCGCCAAGACCCGAGACTTTTGCGCCCATAACGGTCGCATTATAGACAGCACTGTCTAGTAGCTGTTTTCGCCGCGCATGCACGAAAAACCGGGCCGGATTTACATCACTGGTTTCAACCAGTGATCTATTTTTTCTATTCCGCTGCACCGATTTGTTGAAGAGAATATCCTGCAGTAGTTTCATGCTTAATGCCCTTTTTCTTCAAGAATATTTCCATTTGTTTATTTTAAATATTCTCCACCTCTATCAGTACGTAAGGTTTGCAGTCTTCTTCTAAATTTATTCTCCGCCATGGCAACATATTTCTCTAATTTTTCCTGTACTTACACACATATTATGTGCGAGTAGATATGTTACTATGAACCTACTGAAGTCGTCAATAAATATTAGAAAGTATTTTTTTCCCTGGAATTATTGTTCTCATAGGATCACATAAATTGCTATGTACTAATTGAATTGGTTGATGTGTATGTGAATATGCAATCTTCGGAAAAGATATCCTTGTTATTTTACTTTGTATGCAACATTCATAACATATATTTCTTCTTACTTGAAATATGTATCCAGTTCGCGTGTTTTTCGACATTACTTATACATATTTACTCTCTCTTTTGTTCCTTCTTTGATGCACTGAAGTTTGTACATCTATTTTTCAGATTTAGCCACGGTAATTACATTTTCTTGCACAGATATTGTACAAATGTTGTCCATTTTAATATTAAATCCCTGCTAATTTATGAACTGATAATAGACTTCCTTGAAGATCAAGCACAAAGAGAACATCTTAGAACTCGTTTATTCACTTCCGGGTTTGTTCACTTGACAGTTCAAATATCCATGTTCAATTCCTTTAAATAGCATGTATTACCATTAGCAAGATAAATTTTATCGTCTCCTTTTTCAGTATTTAACTCTGAAGAATCCTTTAAAATTAGTTATATAACTTGTAGCTCCTGAATCGATAAACCAACCTGATTCATCTGTTCCAACCTTAAAACATGCTAATTTATCTAAATAATCTTTAGTGTCTTTAAGCTTCTCTTGTATCGCTGCCTTGCTGCTCTGTTAAGATTTTCCTTTTATCGCCTTCCACATTTATAGCAATCCTTCAAGTGTCCGATTTTCTTACAATAATGACAGGATCTTGATTCTGTCTTGCTCTTATTTTCCTTTGTTTGTAAAGTGTCCTCAGTAAATAAATTACTTTTTACAGCGACCTCGTGGCGCAGGAGAAACGCGCTACTTTAGTGAATCGGAGATCCATTCAAATTCGACCAAAAATTGTCGGTTTTTATTCGATCGCCACCATCATCTGATAAGGGCAACTCACCTAAAAGAACCTCTCTGCATTTGGAGAGGAATTTATTTCAAATTTATTATCTTAAAGTTTTCACTTCGTCGATTGTACTCATCAATGAGTTTACTCTATATTTTAACGTTAATTCTACTTCTGGACGTGCTTCTATAATGAGTGATCTATACGATTCTGGTAAACTACACAATAATAATGCAGCCACGTTATTATCTCTTAATTCTTTAGCTAAACCTTGAAGTTGATCAACTAATTCCAACATAGAATTTATACAATTTATAATTTATATTTTTGCATACTTTGCGTTTTTCTTAATTGTAATCCGTATATTTTTCTTAAAAGGTATTATTTACTGTTAAAATTTCATCTTTCGTATTTTCGCTGTAAAGCCACATAACGCGTACAGTTTATTGAGTACGTATATGGATTAATTGGTCATCTTCACATAAAAGTCTAATAGTTGCTTTAGCTAACCTATCCTTTTTGTCCCAACCTTCAGGTACTGGTTCCGACTTCTTTATCCACTATGTTTCATAAATCATCTTTTGTCAATAGCATTTCCATCTTAAATTTCCATAGCTGATAATTTTTATCGTTAAGCTTCGTAATTATCGTTTTCACATTCATCGACTGCATCGTGGAACTCTATTTGCACTATCGGTGACGTAATTATACTTATATCCTCTAATTTCCGTGCTTACATCTTTGTCCACAATGTGCCTGGGCCCATAACCTGTTAAACAATTACACAGGAAATTATTTCTATGTGGCTCTTTATTACAACAGACTCTTTTTTTTACAAAGAAGACATGGCATAAGAAAAGAAATATGAGCTCTTAACGCGTAATCGAACTTCCGATACTAACGTCATCTGAATGCAAAAATCAAATGAGTACTAACGTAATATGACTGGTAAATTTAAACTGAATACAAACGTGATAATCTAAATGACGTTGCACAAAATGATAATCCAACAATGATAAATTGCAAGACACAAAATATCTTTAGTATACCAAATCATAACTTAATAATGGAAATGGAAATAAGATAAAATTCGACATACATATGCAATGTTTGACAGATTACTTAAACAGAAACGTGTTATAGTTTTAATGTTAGCAACATTAAAATATGATTTTGAATTATCAACATTCAGAACGAAATGCTCTTGATATAATTTATGACGACGACGCGAGTCCCTCGGTCTCGCCGGCCGAGAAAGAGCGCGCCGCAAATTCACTAAATATATCTCAAATTCACAATATATAGAAATCGGTAAAAGGTATTACTGGTAATGAATGGTAGCTCGACCAGGTATGTCCTCCCCCGCCAGGCGCGAATACTCGCACCACAGTACACTAAATCCAAGCCAACGCTAAATACACCAATATCTCAGGCGTGAATTCTTAGTAATTCAGATCGTTGTTAGATCTCGGATAGAAGGAGGAGAAGAAGCGCAGCGCAATTAGCACACACAAAAATAGTATAAACAATAAAGATAATATATTTCATAATTCATAAGGGAAAAGTATATGACAAGCCGTTTTATGGATCTCAATAATGCACTAACGACTCCCGTAACGCATTCCGTAACGAATAATACAGCAACGAATACCGTCTGACATTACAATTAATAGCGAATGATATCTCGCCCTTACGCGACGATACCTCGCTCACGATACTCATGACTATACGCGACGTCTCGCAAATAATCCCGTAATGACTCCGCGAAGGATATCTCGCCGTTCCGTGACGATACCTCGCGAAGTCCGCAAAGGCGATGCCTCGCACATGAAGACTTGATACGCGAAACGTATTTCACAGTTCTGCGACAATACTGTCCGAATAAGCGCGGAAGACACCTCGCCCAAATGACTCCGCGAACGACCGCTCACAATCACGCGACGATGCCTCGCAAAGTCCGCAATACCCAAAACAGATGCCTCGCACATCAAGACCTGATTACGCGAAACATATTTCCCAGTCTCGCGACAATATTGTCCGATAAGCGCGAAGGACACCTCGCCAAAGACACAAGACGCGATTACACGAAACATATCTCAATACACCAGACGCGATTACGCGACACATAAGGTAAACGTCCCAATAGCCAACCATGTCCCAGTTCCCAACCACTAAGGGAATATTCCACCTAATTAAGAGATTTTTCGATAAAAATAAATAAATAACCACTTAATTGAGTTCTACGATTTATAATCTATGCATAGGACAACGGTTAAAATAATCCTTGCGCTCTTTGTAGTAATTTTTTCGAGTTTCTTGAGAGTGCACGCGCTGCCCCGGGAAACGAAGCGCATCTGTAAGCCAGTTTGTTAAGAATTGACGAAGTCCAATTGTAATTATGTCGCCTTCATTTTTTATATATATTGAACAAGTTATAGCTTTTTATATTAAGGAAGATATAGAGAATGCAAATCTAGGGTCGAAATTTAGTTAGAATTGCCGATAAATTGTTAATTTGCATGGTTGGATACTCGGACGTTTCAACCGTATGGTGTACCAATAGCGAACCAAGTGGCTGGATACTGGTACAACCAGGCGATCAGGTGATGTCCCAATTGCCGGACGCAACGAACTCAGCGGCCATAACCTTGATGGAAATTAACACGAACGATCAGCATTGACGCGCGGCATTATTTACTAGTGTGCTTAAAGTGTGTTTAAAATTACGCTAAACTGAGGCGATTATTCGCAGTAAGTATGATATCTAACATTTTACAAATTTGGCTTCGTCGAACGAGTTCGTTATTGCTATTATGTAGTCAGCAGATTGTTTACATTGGAAAAGTCTTGAACGTAACCTCTCGAATCGCTGTCTCTGCTTTCATCTGCGACTGGTTGGTAATAGGGACATCGAGTGGCCGGGTATCGGGACATAACTAAAAACTGATGGTCGGGTACTGGGACATATCGAGTGGCCGGGTATCGGGACATAACCAAAAACTGATGGCCGGGTACTGGGACATTTCCTTTTCTCGCATTTTCCGAAAAAATCAAATCAACTATTACCGATGGAACTAATTATTGAATGGTTTCCAGAAACTAGAGAATCGAAGCTTTCGTTTCGTCGTATCCGCTTATAAATAAGATTTGTTAATATATATAAAAATTCAATTTCAATTTTCCAGGCGTCTTAAATGGTCCGCTATTGGGACGTTTACCTTATCTCAATACACAAGACGCGAGTACGCAAAACATATCTTAATACACAAGACGCGACTACACGAAACATAATGTTCGAATAATACATAACGGATTCTATGCCGCCTCGCGGGACGGTCATACACAACTCCGAATCCCAGAATTCGACAATTATGCGCTCCCGCATTGCGGGACAGAATGTACAACGTCACTCTAATTACGCGGTGATTGTCGGCCGCGTGCGGTTCTCCGAGAAGGGCTATCACGTTTTACTCTCTTGGCCGGGCCTTCCGTCAGTAACTTTTTCGGTAATTATTTACGGTAAGCATGCTTCCCGCGACACTGCGCGACTCTCGGAAGAGCCACGGTCGCGAGAAGAATCTTACTTGTTACCAAGATGCTCGAGTAGTGGTCTTACAATATCGTTGTCGCAAGCTCGGCAGCCGGTGTGTCTCGGGATGTCGCCTCACGCCATGCCAACACGACAGTGACGATCCTCTGGCCCGGCGGGATCATGCTGAGCCCGCGCGCCTGCGCGCCGTGCTTGCAAGTCCTCCTTGCCGATCAGCCCTTCGCGAGCGCTGCGTCCGATCCAAATGCCTTCCACTCCTGTCGACGTCCCTCGCGTCTTCCTCGCTCGCCGGCGGTACGTTTGAAAAGCTGCTATGAGTCCGGCTGTCCAGGCCGCGACTTCTGGGCCGGTAATTCGACTGCCAGGCTGGACGGGCCATGGCTACGTCGACCGGTAGGCAGTATCCCGTGGCGATAGAATCGTTCTGCATCCTTGGCTGGATCCTCCGTGAGCGGGCTTCATCTCGGCGTCGTTGGGGCTGAGCGCTCACCCTGCGAGACGCTCCAAGCGGTATCGGTAATGGGCCCAAGCGTGTGACCCGCCCGCCGGCCAACTCCTCCGTAGAACGCCTCCTGACAGTTCCCGCGGTGCGACTCAAGCTGTTACAACTCCTCCTGATCATCTACTCGGCATCTGCAATTCTCGCAAAATAAGGTAGTTCCTAATAAATTATGACGCGGCCGCCCCGCTCCCCTCGGGCGGAGGCGACATTCCGGACGTTCCCCTCGGTCGAGCTACCGTCTGGACAGGGGACGTGACCTTGTCACGTCACAACTCATACCTATTTTACGGATATTTTTTAGATTACGAAATTATAATTTATAAAATAATATATATATATATTAAAATAATTGTCGCTTTATACAGACGTTTTGATTTGAAGAAAATAAAATTTGTAGCGTACGTACTCATAAAAGATTCGAACATATTTAATCCAAGTTCGAGTCTACTTAAAAGTAACACTTTTGTTTTCCGAGGTACTCTTAGGTCCAGTTTCACAAGTGTCGGTTAATTTTTAATCTTAGATTAACTCACTCTTCGTCTCCTTCTAACGTCCCCCTTAGAAAGAGACAAAGAGTGAGTTAATCTAAGATTAAAAGTTAACCGGCACTTGTGAAACTGGGCCTTAGTGTCACTTCGACCAACGCCGATTAACTTTAATCGACGATTAACTCAATCAGCAGTGTCGCCAACAGCAAGATATTTATCGTTGTATATGTCGTTCTTAACCAATCTTTTCAAAATAATATACCACTTCTCTTTAATTTGAATAAAGCTGTTTCGATTTTTATTTAAAATATCTATCTCGAAAACGTGTTTATGTAACATGGATAGAATTATTAATTTTTTATTATTTGATGATGAATACGAGGGTTATGATCTTCCAATAAGAAGAAATCGACGAAAACCACGTACCTATAATCGGGCCACGTATAAATTATTTAGAAATTTTTGATGATGATTATTTTAAAAGAAGATTTGCAATATCAAAACAAAACTTTAACATGATATTAGAAAAAATTTATGTTGAATTACAACATAAAACTAATCGATATGACGTGAAAAAAAATCGCAAATCACGAAAAAATCGCAAATCTGTCATCATCTCTGCGTGATATATCTATTGTATGTGCATATTGTGATAAGTGATAAATTAAAATATCTCTCTCAAAAACATGCAAACAATACGAGCAAAACATTTTACAAATGAGGAGAAAATTGATTTATTATATAAGATATTCGTATATCGTCATATTATTGAAAATAAACAGAGTGATATTACATCAATTTCGAAAAAAGACGAAGCTTGGCCAACATTACCAGAGAATATAATGAAAACAGGGCAATTATACGAACCAAAAAAAATTTACGCAGTTGTTGGATAACATAAAAAGAGACACCAGAAAATATTGTGCAGCACTTAAGCGAGAAAGTTACAAAACAGGTATAAATTTATCATTAAAATTATAATTAAGGTACATATAATTAAGGTATATTTCTTTTATGTTCATTAAATTTGTAGGTGGAGGTACAGTAAATGTAAAAAAAGATGAGATGTTTGAGCTAGCCCAAGAAATCATGGGTGAGACAGCAGTACATGGATTAAATAATCCATTTGATTCTGATTGCATTGACAATGAGAAAGAAAATGCTTCTTCTGTTATTGAAATTTCAGAAGAAGATGATGATAATGATCCGGCGCAGGTATTTACAGCAAGTTATCAAAAAATAATAAAATATGGAAGATCTGTGAGAGTTTACTATCTGCTTTAAATTTTTAGTATCTAATGAAAAATAAACAAATTAGTGATTGGAAAACTTGGGATAAACAAAAATTGAATCTAAAATAAGTTCTCTGTTGAAGGAAAATATACCGATGACATCAAAAAATATAAAACCTACAAAAAGGAAGCTTGAAGACAAGACATTAGATGAAGCAAGAACTGAATTAGCAGGTATCTTAAAAGCAGATATAGAAGAAATAAGAAATTATGAAATAGAAATATTAAGGGGATGCTGGAGCCGTCTGTATAACCGACGGAGTGACAGCGACACTGACATAATCGGTCTAAGTAATATCTTTGAATTGGCTGAACAGAATGGAAAATCCTTTTACACGATTAAAGTACGCACAAAAATGTAGAGGGCTGTACATGATTTTTTCTGATAAACTAAAAAAAATTTTATATTGTCTTCACCTGACGACAATATTTGCTTTATACAAAAATTCTGCAGTTTTTCTATAGAAAATAGTGATACAGCCCTCTACAAAAAACTGTCAGGAATAATATCGTGCAATTAGAAGTAAGATTTGAAGCCTAAAAAAAAGATATTACTTAGACCAGTGGAAGATGCAAATACGGACGCTGAGACATTGTAAAGAGCAATGTAGCGGGACATAATATGTGGCCGATATTGCGAGAGATGGCGCTGTAATCTTTGAGATAAAACAGATTCTTATTCCTTTCCTACATACCATATACGTGGTGGCAAATTTCTAACATTGTTCTGTTATAAGACTTATTCCTTGCTATCTTTCAATTCGCGCATTCGCTTTGCTGTATATTATATATTTCGCTTGCTCATTCGCTCTGTCTTTACGTTGTTTCTCTTCGATCTCTCTCTTCGCATTCTATCTCTCTCTCTCTCTTCTCTCTTCTCCTCTTCTCTCTCTCTCTCTTCCTCTTTGCTTCTCTTACATCTCTCTCTCTCTCTCTCTCTCTCTGCTCTCTCTTCTCTCTCTCTCTCTCTCTCTTCTCTCTCTCTCTCCTCTTCTCTTCTCTCTCTCCTCTCTCCTCTCTTCTTCTCCTCTCTCTCTTCTCTCCTCTCTCTCCTCTCTCTCCGCTCCTCTCTCTATCTCTCTCTCTCTCTCTCTCTCCGCTCTCTCCTCTTGTCTCTCTCTCCGCTCTCTCCGCCTCTCTCTCTCTCTCTCTCTCTTCCCTCTCTCCTCTCTCTCTATCTCTCGCTCTCTCTCAACCACACACACACACACACACACACACGCGCGAACGCCCGCACGCATGCCACAAAAATACAAATAACATTTTATTTTTATTTTTATTTTATTTTATTTTTGTTTTGTTTCATACATATAAAAGTGATTTATTAGGAATAGGTATAATTATTAGGTATTGGATATTAGGTATTAGGTATTAGGTATTAGGTATTAGGTATTAGGTATAGGTATCATCTACTAGGTAGAGATGATACCTATACCTAAATCATTGCCCATCGCGCCCCAAATGGGTTAGCAAAAGGATGGGTCGCCGCGTACGTAGGGTACGCCGGCGGAATATACGCTGGCTGCGCATACATTCTGCCGGCGTTCCCTATCCTCCTCCTCTCTTGCTGCACCGCCCTCCGCACTGCATGGTTCAGCTGCTGCAAATTTCAATAAAATTTTAGTATATTTATTTTATGTATGCGTGAGTGTAAATATAAGTAAATAATAGCCTATTTAGACGAAGTGTTACTGCCGCACGATTGTCGCCGCAGTGTTCGCACGAGCCACACGCTCATGTAAATACTACATACGCACTACCTACAACAAGCGTGCACCAGAAATGCCTCGTAATAGATAAAAAAAATAAATGCTTACCTTTTGCGAAACATGAGGATGTGCCCATCGTGCTGCCGCCGGGAAACCTCTTCGTGCTGCCGCCGGGAAACCTCTTCGTGCTGCCGCCGGGGGTGCTCTTCGTGCTGGAGCCGGGGGTGCTCTTCGTGCTGCTGCCGGGGGTCCCCTCCTCCCTCTTGCACTCTGTCCAGCTGCTCGCGATGGTGGCGGAGATCGCGATCGCACTGTCGCGAAACGTGCATCACGTTCTTTTGCACCTCCTCGTCTGGCTGCTCGCGGCGGCGGCGGGGACAACGATAGCGAGTCACAATCTTCTGCACGTCCTCGCCTACTTCTTCGCGACGGCGGCGGGGACGGCATATGCGATCTCGCCGTTACGGAACGCGCACCACGTTCTTCCGCATCTCCTCGTCTGGCTGCTCGCGGCGGCGGCGGCGGCGGAGACGACGACCACGAATCACATTCTTCTGCCCATTCTCGCCTGCTTCTTCTTCGCAACGGCGGCGGGGACGGCGATAGCGACCTCGCCGTCGCGAAACGCGCACCACGTTCTTTTGCACCTCGTCTGCCTGGTTGCGCTAGCGGCGGGGACAGCGATCTCGCGGTCGCGGAACGCGCACCATGTTCTTCCGCACCTCCTCGTCTGGCTGCTCGCGGCGGCGGCGGAGACGACGATCGCGAATCACATTCTTCTGCCCATTCTCGCCTGCTTCTTCGCGACGGCGGCGGGGACGGCGATAGCGACCTCGCCGTCGCGAAACGCGCACCACGTTCTTTTGCACCTCGTCTGCCTGGTTGCGCTGGCGGCGGGGACAGCGATCTCGCGGTCGCGGAACGCGCACGATGTTCTTCTGCACCTCCTCGTCTGGCTGCTCGCGGCGGCGGCGGCGGAGACGACGATCGCGAATCACATTCTTCTGCACGTTCTCGCCTGCTTCTTCGCGACGGTGGCAGGGACGGCGACTGCGATTTCGCTGTCGCGGAGGACGCACCACATTCTTCTGCACCTGGTCTGCCTGGTCGCGCTGGCGACGGGGACAGCGACTGCGATTTCGCTGTCGCGGAAGGCGCACCACGTTCCTCTGCACCTCGTCTGCCTGATTGCGCTGGCGGCGGGGTCGACAACTGCGATCTCGCCGTTGTGGAAGGCGCACCACGTTCTCCTGCACCTCGTCTGCCTGGTCGCGGCAGTGTCGGGACCGGCAACTGCGATCTCGCCGTCGCGGAAGGCGCACCACGTTCTCCTGCACCTCGTCTGCCTGGTCGCGGCAGTGGCGGGAACGGTGATTGCGATCGTGCCGTCGCGGAAGGCGCACCACGTCCTCCTGCACCTCGTCTGCCTGGTCGCGGCAGTGGCGGGAACGGTGATTGCGATCGTGATTGCGTTACTGCCGTTGAACATTCCTGCGACGGCAGCGGCATAATCGCCGCCACTGTCACCTCAGCGCCTTCACTCTTGGCTGCAATAAAAAATGCTAATTAATAAATGCTAATATAATAAACTAACTAATATTATACACGCACACATAATATATAATATCTACATGTGCAATAAATTTTACTTACTTTTTCTTCCGCGCACCATCGCTCGCTCGATCGCTCGTCCGTCCTCTTCCGCTGAACAGAGAGTGGACAGTGGAAGAAGATGCGAGGCGAGGTCGACGCAATAAACAAACGAACATCGCGTAACGGAAAGTCTTGATGATGTGTATGTTTCACATTAGGGTCACTTTTCAGAAACAATATCGCTATAGTAGAGATCACATCTCTGTTTATATCTCTGCGAATAACGTATAATAACGTGCTATACTTGTGAGCTATTGAAACTTGTGAGTTTAGCAACAGCTTAAATTTATAATAAAGTATTTTGAAATATAAATTTTATATTTGCGCAAATATCATGGGTATATTTAGTGGTAAGAAGCTGAATCTGAGTTCCCTCAGATTCTCCAAGAAGAAAAAGTACAAACAAAGGTCAGTATAACTTTTGTGAAATAAATAAGATATAAATAAAAGTATATACATATACAGATAGACAGGCAACTGTAATGCTAGTTTTGGAACATTGCTTATTTCTATACGTGTGTACTCCGTTATTGCACACTCAAGCTGGTTTCGGAGACACTTCAGCGCTGAAAGCATCCTCTCTTTTCGTTTAACATTGCGCAACGAGAACAGAATCATGTTAGCAACGTTATTCTCCGAACGCTGTCCCAGCAGCATGTAACGTTCCGAATAAAGCATTACTAATACACCGCCCACTACAGAATGCTAATCCTTGTCAATAATAAAATTGACAAGTCATGAACCATTTTTATCTATTATGTATAAAATAAAAATTATTTTATAAAGTCTATATTGTTTGCGCTAATTTATGGGCGGGAGTGCATCAATGAGCTGCACACCTAGTAATTTGCGTGAGTATTCGGTCGACGCACATTGTGGTTTATATATATCTTTCATTTACGTTTTATTAAAAATTTACATTTTCCTTTCTCTTCAAAATGACATAAGAAATAATATCCTTCACAGTTTCTTTGTCATATATTTTTTACAATTATTCATAAATGTAAAAATGTCTAATATAATAATTTAATGTAATAATCTCCAATAAATTTGTTATAAACAGTTATTTAAAAAATAAGTTTTCAAAGCAGAGAATAAAAAGTATTATGTGCTACGGCGGAATATTCACACACATTATGAAACATGCAACTCACTGACGTACTACCGGCTCCAATTCGAGAGACATCGCACAGCGACTGTACTATTTTATTAAAAATGCTTCAGGATTTTTCGATGCTATCATTGTCAAAGAATAGCACTCTGTTCTTGGTGTATTATACACTTATGTGTTTTCGTTATTTCGATTTAGTTATAAGGAAATTTTAACTTTCCGATGTTTTCGTTATCACTCGAGATTTGCATTATTTCTACATTTTTATTTAATTTTTTTCGTAGAAATCGAAAAAATAATGCTGAGGAAAAATGGGTATATTGAAATAAAGTGAATAATATTCTTATTTGGACAATATTTACATATACACATATTTACATACTTATGCACTCGCAATCTTGTCTTTTTATTCATTTCCGTTCTCCAAGTCACTATCTCCAGTCAGCGTTTTACTTTTAGGGCCTCCTGTACACCTGCGCGATTGACGTCGCGCGCGACGCGCGATATCCAATGGGCGTACAGATTTCTATTGGAATCTGTAAGCTCCTTGAATGTAGTATGTCATACTGCGACGTCAATCGCTCCGGTATGCAGGAGGGGTAAAAATAATTATTTACAAATTGAACGGTTCTAATTGAAATTAGAGAATTATATTTTTTATATTATACAATTTTCCAATTGGTCACAATATCAATATATAATATTCTACATAAATCAAATATAGAAATACAAAATAATACAAAATAAAAATGTTATTTATTTTATTTGCAAATTCTTCCGTAGTGTGGTGTTATTTATGTTTATTTTCAGTTTTTACGAGGAAAAACACACAAGGAAATGTATAAATAATACAATCCTGAAATGGTAATGACAAAAGCGTACCTTTATAAAAATGTTTTCTTTATGAGGGTCGTTTTGCTTGGCGACAACTTGCTGAATTTATGTGTAGGTTATAATCTGAAGTGTATAGTTCTTTTTAAATAAAAATACTATTTGTACATGAAATAATTATATTGCTTGGGTTTACATATTTGTCTCGTTTTTTTTTTTAATTGTGCAATTTCTCTTTTATAATTTCTTAAAAATTCCTCTTTCGAATTGCTACATATTTTTTGAAGATTACATTACACTATATTTGAGGCTTTTATATTTGCGTTTATAAGAAAATTATTATTTATGATTTGGAGTACTAAATCTGTGCCAAAAAATGTCAAAATATTATTTCATAATTTTCAAGAGGATAGGATAGATAGGAAAGAGAAAATGTTCCTAAAACAGTAAATAAAAAAAGTAAATAAAAACAAAATAAACACATACATACACATATATTTGTATAAACCTATGTAATGTAACTCTTTGAACTAAAGAGTCGTAAAAAAAAAAAAAAAAAAAAAAAAAAGATCGTGTGGTCCGGCGGCGACGGAACGCTCGAGAATCACATTCTTCTGCCCATCCTCGCCTGCCTGCTCGCGGCAGCGGTGAGAACGTATACCACGTTCTTCTGCACCTCGTCTGCCCAGTCACGGGTTGACGACAATTGCGATCGCGCCGTCGCGGAAAAGCGCACCACATACAGTTTTCCGCACCTCCTCGTCTAGCGGTAGAGATCGGGATTTGAACCCGCGATCTCCAGTATGTGAAGCAAGCACCGCCGCCGCCGAGCCACACGATCACCGACAAAATGTATTGCTATTCTTATTTATGAATATCTCGGAATCATTCAAAACGTTTGAGAAACACGATTTCTTCTTTTGCTGTGGATATACATATCATATATTTCTTCTGAAATCGCTGTATGATGACAAATATATCATAGCTTTTTAAAATTTCTATTTTATTTTATATTGTTCTTACTTTTTATATTTTTGTATTGTCATACTGACATAAAGTTATGTTGTAAAAATTTCTTTGCATAATGACTAATATGCTATGGATGCGATAATATTTAAAAATAAAACATTTTATTTGTAACGCTCATTTCATAGCGTCCATAAATATTTCATTTGCATTATAGGCGATATTATTTTATATAATAAATACATTTGTAATTTTACAATCAATAATAGTGTATGGAGCTTGCTGAAAATAAGTTATGTGTAGTAGTAATGTGATTTCTCGAGCCCGAGTCCCCTCAGCATGCCCCTCTCACCTCATCCCCCCTTTTACGCACATGGAGACCCGCTGTCTTCATGCTTTTGGCCACGGCCGTCTTGATTTCCAGGTCGTGCTACTCAATGTGACAACGTTGCATCAGCTGACAATAGCCGGCCGATCTGAAGTATCAATATAGTATATAATCGGCAACGCTGCGGCGGCGGCGAGCGCGTGCCGGGGCAATTATAATATTTCGCGCGACTCCAGATTTTCAGATTTCACATTTTTACTATACTGTAAAGAATATGAAATAAATTTTTCTAAAAGATATTTCAGTCATGTTATTACTTGAAATAAGAAATATAAATACACCACAATTTTTTATTGTAAAATTTAAAATGATATATATACGTAATATATTTTATATAATTAGTTTTATCTTCGAAATATAAAACTTATATTTCTCACACACAATAATAAAACAATAATAATATAATCAAATTAAATTTTAATTGAAGTATTTAGATTGAAAAACCATATATATATATATATATATATATATATATATATATATATATATATATAAACTCATCCATATTCTCTTACTCACTCATTCATTTTCCCTCTCAACTAGCATTATACTACTACAATAAATCACACGCAATACAGAGCTATTCACTCTCATAATCACAAACCAATCTCATTCATGAAGCTTTATCTCATAGTTTTCATCCCATCTATTAAATCTCGCAAACTCTCTTTCATTGTTTAAATACGCTTCAATACACTCGCGGCACTCGTCTGCAGGCCTTACACGCATGTTTATTTTTCCGCACTCACTACACATTGTTTTAACGTGGATTGGGATTCCATGCAACCGCGATGAAATGCCGTGCCATCGCACTTCTCTCCCAAATCCACGCGGTCGAGGGTAAAACGCATAGCACTCCTGACATAAGCGTATACGTGGAGATCTCCGTCCCACGTAGCAGGTCTCGAGCCCGATGATGCAGAAACTATGTATAAGATTATCGTATGTCTTGGGATACTTCCGAGGCAGAACCCCGTCCAACAACATAATATTTATGGGTTGTATCGGCGGTTTCATTTCTATAAATAGAAGAATTTTATGTAATTAAATTTTAACACTGTTTTTAAATCTCTAAAATAAAATAATTTTTTCTCTCTTACCGTATTTTTTCAAGAGAACTTAAACTCGAACAACACAAGTCCTTGTTACACTCAAAAACCACGTTCGCGTGCGAGATGTAGCCGAAGAATGGCCCACTCGCTAAGATACAGATCCATCATCTTCACGACAAGAGATGTATAAGCATTTTTTTTATATTTATGCAATGACTTAATTGAACACGTGCAAAAGTGCAAATCTTGCATAGCGCCGATGTATGGCTGCTGCGAGCATGCTATTTCAATTGCGGATCCGCACCCACCACGACCACCCCTCTATCTCTATCTCAATAATCATAATAATATGGACCTATAAGGCGGCCACTGCAAATTTTGCAATTTCGCATGAGTCAATGTTCAAACAGATACGCGCTGGCCAACAACAAGTACATGCAGTCGTACGATCCATCGAAACCATCGTCGTACCTGATGTATTTCGACGTAAACAACTTGTACGGCTGGGCAATGAGTCAACCATTGCCATACGCAGATTTTCAATGGGTCGACGACGTAACCGATTTTAACGTTATGGATGTCGCGTTGGATTCCTCGATAGGCTACATTCTTGAAGTCAACTTGGAATATTCGCAACATCTTCACGACGCGCACACTGACCTACCGTTCTGTCCGACGCGCGATAAACCACCCGGTAAGCGGCAGGACAAGCTCCTCGCAACATTACACGATAAAAAACGTTATGTCATACATTATCGCAACCTGCAGCAGTGTACTCGTCACGGTCTCCGTATAGCAAAGATTCACCGCGTATTGAAATTCGCGCAATCTCCATGGCTTCGCGATTACATAGAACTCAACACGCAATTTAGAACATTGGCAAAGAATGATTTCGAGAAAAAATTTATACAAATTGATGAACAACGCTGTGTTTGGCAAAACCATGGAGAATGTGCGCAATCACGTTGACGTGCGACTTGTGACTCATTGGGAGGGTAGATACGGCGCGGAGGCAATGATTGCGAAACCAAATTTTCACAGTCGAAGCGTCTTTTCGGAGAATCTAGTAGAATCTAGAAATGCGAAAACTCGAGGTGAAATTCGACAAACCAATCTACGTGGGTATGTGCATCCTCTATGTATCCAAGACATGTTTGTATGAATTTAGTAGGGTATATAGGGACATTCTGCCCCGGGTGCTCCGAGGGGGGGTGCGGGGCGGGGGGGACTTGAGCGGCGAGCGGGTCTGTTGTTTATGCTCCGAGGGAGGGGGGGGGGGCTTGAGCAGCGAGCGGGTCTGTTGTTTATCAAATATTGATAAACATATCGGTGTCAAAGGGGGTGCCGCCGCCGAGGTGGTCCACGAGGGGGATGGGGATGGTCACCGTTCGACCGAGGGGGTCCGCGAGGGGGAGGGGGGGATGGTCACCGTTCGACCAAGGGGTTCCGCGAGGGGGGGGGGGGTGTCGGCGTTCTAAGATGAGTGTTCGGGGGAGGGGTCCGCGGGGTGAGGGAAACCGCGTTTTTTAGCGCGTCGCGGGGGAGGGGGGGTCCGCGTGCAACGGTCGCGTCGGTCCGCGTGACGTCACACGGCGCGCTCCCGTTCGCGCGCGTCTTCTCGTTCGCGTTCTCTCTCTCTCCCCCGTTCGCGCGGTCCCTCTCGCTCCCGTTCGCGCGCGTCTTCTCGTTCGCGTTCTCTCTCTCTCCCCCGTTTGCGCGCGCGCGGTCCCTCTCGCTCCCGCGTTATTAATTTAGAAAAAAAAATTTACCTTAATCTCGACGAGGGGGGGCCCCATGGCCGCGGCCCGTCGCAAATTGAACCACGTCGAACAACAGCTCTTCCGCCAATCTCTCGTCCTCAGGTGTCGGACGATACGCGCGACCCTGCGCGAGGGATTCAACGTAAGCTTGTGCCCGCCCGCGTCCGATACCGAGTGGCTGACGCAGGGGAGCAGCGCGCCCGCGTCCGATACCGTGTGGCTGACGCGGGGGTTCGGGAACAGCAATAACACTGTCAATGTCACTATCACTATCACTATCAGAGATAACTTCAAACTCAAAGTTATCAGAATTGTAAAATTCCGCGATGCTACTGTTTAGTCGCACCTGCCCGCGTCCGAACCCGAGTTGACGCAGGGGAGCAGCGCGCCCGCGTCCGATACCGTGTGGCTGACGCGGGGGAGCAGCGGGCCTCTCCCCCTGATCACCAGCAAAGTCGTCGAAATTAAAATTGTCTAAATCTGCGACACTTCCCTCAATTTCACTTATTTTTATATATTTCTCTTCATACGAGGGAAGGTTCGGAGGCATCGCAAACAAGAAAGTAAAAGAAACAATCACGATTACCGGAGCGAAACACGTTTAAGCACGTCCTGATACGTACAGTCTGCAACCGTTCGCGGACTCGATGAGACTGAATTCAACGACAGTTGTAGAACGGAGCGGTTAAAAAGTCATCAGAGCTCAGAAAAGTAATTAAGATAAAATATATCTCGCACTACAATGGCGAGGATCCGTCGGCACCATAGCGAGCGTCGCCGGAGCGTCGTCGAAGCATCGCTTCTCTGTTTACGATATACGCTACTTTAAATTTCAAGTGGCCCGAGTTCCATCGAGCGTCGCATATACGGCTCGAATGGAAATGCGTGTGAAGAAATTAAGTCGTGATTTATATTTAGAAAATACATTTTTTATTCTTCTTTTACATTTATTTGTTTTACATACTACGGAAGCTTAGTACTAAAAAAATAAGCGAGCTCACAATCGACGAGCTGATGTTTATCGAAGGCATCGCTAGCGCGTATTACATTCAATACTTGCGTAGGATCCGTTACAGTGGACGCGATATTGGAGAATTGCGTGAACTTGACATCGACCGTCTCGACAATTCTACTCAATCGATGGAACATCGCGTCGATGTACAGATCAAGATCGAGCATACGGCGCAACGTCGATTCGGTCATCGTTAAGCGTACGTTTAAAGACTCGAGACGTACGAGTTTGACGCCGTTAATCGTACAAATTCTCAATGTCAGCGGTCCAACGCTCATATTATAAAATCACGCGTATCTTTACAGTATCGAAGAAAATTTTGAATGTTCAGTTGTTGTTCGCATAGTCCCTTCCACGTTTCAAGGAACAGTATCAATTCCGTTCCTCGATGATCTCCTACGGCGATCTCCACGTAACTCGGTGGACCCACGTTAATGTCAACTTCAAGGAATTTGTATCCCGTAGCTGTCAACGCGTATCGTCAGCCTAGTATACGACGAACCGCGCGACGCTCCAATGAAATGCTGTAGAAAAAAAAGAATGAAATTAGTAATAAAAAAATAATACAATTCGCAAAAAAGATATAAAAACATGTAGCTTTATAATTTAAAAAAATGAAAACTTACTTGTTACATTTGTTCTCGTACGATGAAGTTTCATCATCATCATCGTGAATGGGTACGTAATAATTCACGCGTCTGCCACTGTTGCCGCCGTTGCTTCCTTCAGCGGAGCACATTTTTTCTCTCGGTTATGAGAAGCGAACCGTTGATACAAGCGACCGACGCAAGACTGATCGTCGTCGTCGTAAAAAATTAATCGAATATACGCGATAACTTTCAAAACTATGATGAAGGGGGAGGGGGAATTAATGTTTCTGTAACGCGCAATCAGGGTTCTGGAATTTAGGAGAGGGGACTAAGGTAGGATTTTTTTCTTTGTTAAGACGTATATACCTCCCCCTCTCTCTTTCCATTTAACATCAACCGCGAAACATGTTCATACATGTTCGCTGAAACCTGATATCCCCCTCGAAGCTCTCGAGTTAGAATTCGTCACGTATACCTACTTATTCTTTAATTTTGTACACTATCGACTAATGGGGAAAGGAAATAAATAAAAACATTGTAAAATTTACACATACATACAAAAAAATTTATTTTTTAATTCTGGCAATCATCGTTATACGTTAACAATGTATTTCATTGGAAACGGACGTTGGCTTCGCGCGCGACCACCAGTTGAATAGTTTTATTACATTTTGTAACGCGCAATTCTTGACGGGTTTTCCGCATCGCATAGTATTGGTGTCATCTAGTTTATTCAAAGTTTCGATATCTTCGTAATGCGCATCCAGAGTCTCGACGATAAGGTTTTTTCTCGCATAACTCTCGAGCAGATCCACCAGCCATTCTCGTTTCTGACATCCCTTGACGTACACGAGAGTCGGCATCTCGTCGTCGTTGTCGTCGTCCTCTTCCTCGCCGAGTATCGCCGATGTAAGTAGGCGTTTCACCGTGTTGTACGGCACGTTTCCGTCTTCCCATCGTAATCCATGGTGATTGCGAATCAACCAGAAAGCGCACGATTTGTCGGATTTTGTGAGGAGATTCCACGGCATGGGGTACTTAAAGATGTGATGCGTCAGAACGGTCCCGTTTCTCAGCACCGCCGCCTCCTTCACGACGAATTTCATCCCGACGACGAAACCTTGCAGGTCCACGAACGTAGGTATGGACATGACGCGATTTCTCTCTTCGATGCGCGAATCGAGAGGAATGACGCGCGTTTCGCGACACTCTGATTTATATCCACTTTCCCCCTTCTCATAAATTTGTATCGGGGAAGGGGGAGTGAAAGAGAGAGACAGAAAATTTTCGTCGACGTTGCCCGCTAACACTCAGACTATTTTGCGCACTACGTTGGTCAACGGATTGTACTCGATCACGCGATCGTGTAAAATGAGACAGTACGCGGAGGTATTCGGCGGTACGTTCTCCATGCAATCGAATTCTATTCTGACATCCATGGTGGCGTTTTTGACGGATTTGTTTTGTCAAGAGCAATCGATGACCACGAACGGGCCGTTACGTAAAAAAGACGAAACGGTGAGACTCGGCTCGAGATATTCGTATCCGTAATAGTTCTTGCAGAAACGCGCGTACATATCGTACAGAATCGCCCATCTGTGTTTATCAAAGTCCAAATTCAAGTCGTCGTACGGATAAACTTCCGAGTTTAGATAGAGTTTCACGTTGGTCAATTTGCAGTCGTCGAATCGGCTCGTGTTCGCGGACATGACGTTCTTCCGACCCGTCTGCAGAGCGAAGACGACGTATCGCGGTTTCTCGAGCTGAGTCGCGGTCTTAATGGCCCACGAGTGCTTGGTCGTGTTCTGCAACAGAGGATACTCGTACAGATCCCACGAACGGAAACCCATACTTATATATCGTCCTTTTTCCAAGGCGCGCAGCATCGACAGCTTGCTGATCTCGTTCAACACCACGTGAGACATTCGCCACTGTATCTTGAGTATTTTGACAGTAGGCGCCAACGCGAGACTTCCCATCAGGCAATTGTTGTCGTTGCGCGCTCGTGTCAAGACCAATTCCTGGCGACCGTTGATCATCACGCGTTTGTAATCCTCGCAAAATCCCAGTAACGTGTCGAGCGGTACGCAGAAATTGAAATATCCATTCTCGTTATTCTGTGGATCCCAGCCGGCGTTTCTCAGGATCACGCTTCTATCGGACGATACCGTTACGTAAGCCTTGAGCGTGCTGGTTATTCCTACGTTTCTGCAGTGATCAATCTCCACGCCGTTGAGCTCGAATCGAATCTCATCGAACATGAACGCGACGCAATTAGTCCCCAATACCACTTCACCGCCTTGGCCGGCTGCTCTGGTCACCGTCAATGTTCCTTCGGCGTAGAGAAAACTTTGGCTCGGCAACGTATACAGATCCTGCTGTTGTATGGGTATTCGTATCTCGTCGCTGTGCTCGAACGTTGTGTTGGCGTACGGGTTGTACGTGTGAATCTCGATCTTGACGATGCGATCGTCAAAGACCGGCTCGCCTCCGATGTTGAGAATTTCAGTCATCGTTCACGCGTTCAGATGTTTCGTACCGCGAATCCCAGAGATTGTAAAAATTTAACGTTCGATGCGTTGAGCTTCTTTCTCGTCTCTTTTTTTAACGCCACCGAATGTCGATTTGATGATGATATCGTCGGTCGTCGCGGTCGTAAAGATGTTCTTATTTGTCGCGTGCTCCGAGTTCAACACTAACATCTCGTACGTCGCGCGTTATCGCTGCTGCCGTCGTACGTGCAATCTGACGGTGATCTCTGCTCCTCGAAAATCGAGCAATCGTCCGTCTTGATCCACGACGCGTATCGTTAGATCCGTAATGCTCCGCGCGATGATCGGCAGGTAAATGATCTGCGCCGGCGTTTCCGATATCTTATATCCCGGTGGTACGCTCGGTGAAAATTCGTGTATCGTGTGAACGCGTTTGCCGTTGCTGTACGCACCCGCGGTCACGTTACACTCCACGCGGATAATGTTTACGTTGATAATATTAATCGGTGAGTCCGATTCGTGCCACTGCCCCGGCTGCAATATACGCTTCGACGAGAATCCCAGCAGCGATCCAACGTTGTTCGGTTTGTTAAAGTTCACTCTGAAAGCGCACTTGATCTCGCTCTTCATCGTATTGTAATTTGCGCGGAGCGTTATCGGGTATTCCGCGGCCTCGTCTTGGTAGCCGTTCGCGCGAGCGGTCTCCTCTCGCGCGATATTCGCGACCGACGTACGATCATCGTTGGAACGAACCACGCGTCGCGGACGTTTCCGTGAAATTTCGCGTTTCAAAAACTCATTTATGGCCCGTATCTCGTACGATCCCTCGGGAATCGTAATTTCCGTGTCATCCTCGTCGAAATAAAATTTATTGTTCGAAGAATTCACGTTCGGAATCGTGTGGTAAGTCTCGAAACACGTCAGACCGAGCTCGTAGTCACCGTCGCTCAGATCCACGGCGGGAAAATAGTGCTCCGCGAGAATGCTGCTCTTCCCGGTCAGCGTGAACGTTACAGACATGTCGGCGGAAACCGTTAACGAATACTGAGTCACCACAACGCACCGTCAGACTTTAAATTAGCGTCGATCGTCCGGAGAAATCGCAGGCACAATTGTCCACAGATGCTCTGATCGTATCGCTGATAAGACGCGCGATTGTACTCAATCTTCGTCACGCTCGGTCCGAAATATCGCGTCAATTCCTTCGGCGGTCGAAGATTGCCGAAACTGTCGAAATATATGACTCGATCTCCCCTCTTCGCGTACGCTACCCAATGAGTACCGGGACCCGCTTCGTCGTCCAAATTCACGATACCGCTCTCGTTTCGACGTACACCGCCGATCGGTAACGAATCACGCATGAAAACACCTCTGAAGAACGGTACGCGCATATGCCTTGCCAGTCGATTCAATTGTACGTTGGTCGTAATACCCGCGGGCATATTTAACGTCTTTTTGACGTTTTTTTTTTTAATCTTCGACGCTACTCCTTGCCCGCGTTTGTGCGGGCCGAGATACAGCCCTCGTCCATATTTGTACGGAGCGAGATAAAGTCCGCGACCTTCCACGCTGCGATTGTGACGTTGCATCTCTTCCAGCTGACGCCACGCGGCTTTGTTATCGTTCACGGCCTTTACGACTCCCGCCGCTCCTCCGGCCAGAGAGCCGAGAACTCCCAACAGCGGTAGAATCGGCAATACGCCGCCTCGTTTCGCCGTCGGAAGTATTTTTCGTCAGCCTTTTCCTCGTTTTCGTTTTCTTCGTTTTCAAGCCCATTCCGAGCTTCGTCTTAGCCTTCATGGCCGCCCAGACGGCTGTAGCGGCAGCTCTCTCTCCGAGAGTCGAATCTCTCGCGATAATGCGTTTTCGCGCTCCCGCAGCGGGTATCTCGTCCGCCGCGTGTCTCTCGGCGAGATCGCTGTTACGCGAATAGGCTATGTCGTGCTCGCGACACGCCGCGTCCAATGGATTAATACCTTGATCGCCTCTCGCCAATCGTTCTCGTAATCGAGTTCCCGGACCGCAAAATTGATAGCCGGGAATGTGTAATTCGAACGGAAGTGCGTTTATCGCGCGATTTAAGAGACCTCCACAATTTTTTTTCGTAGACATTCGCCGCAATTCTTTATCAATGGCGCGGGACCGTCGACGTGCGTTCGCTGCCACGGTTGATTGTAATGCTCGTAACAACGACGATATGTCTGAACCTCCAAATCCGCCCTTATATGTTCCGGAAGCTTGTCCCACACGTAGTGGACGTGATCGCCGCACGTTTGCAACGGCTTTCGGCACAAATTGCAGCTGTTCCGCGCTCAAGTCGCGAATATCGGAAGGTCTCGACAGTAGGACGAACATTTTTGCTACTGAGCGATTCGCGGTTCCGCTCGTCTATAAATAGGCTTTCGAGTCAGCCAGAGAGTCGGCAGTGTGGAAAAAATGAGATTCGTGCGACAACCGTTGGCGATTCGCGTGACGAATTGCGACGACAGATCACGGTCGATGGCGGGCAACGCGGAGAAACGCAGGCACGGTACGATGCTGCGAGTGGCCTTCACTTGCACACAGTACAATTGGACACGGTGCAAACGGACACGGTGCAAATAGACACGATATTTTGCCCACGGTTCAATTGGACACGGTTCAATTAGACACCGTTCAATTGGACACCGTTCAGTTGCACACCGAAAGATGCGCACCGTTCAGTTGCACACCGTGTTATTGCACACCGAAAGATGCGCACCGTTTAGTTGCACACCGAAAGATGCACACTGTTCAGTTGCACACCGAAAGATGCGCACCGTTCAGTTGCACACCGTGTTATTGCACACCAAAAGATGCGCACCGTTTAGTTGCACACCAAAAGATGCACACTGTTCAGTTGCACACCGAAAGATGCGCACCGTTCAGTTGCACACTGTTCAGTTGCACACTGAAAGATGCGCACCGTTCAGTTGCACACCGTGTTATTGCACACCGAAAGATGCGCACCGTTTAGTTGCACACCGAAAGATGCACACTGTTCAGTTGCACACCGAAAGATGCGCACCGTTCAGTTGCACACCGTTCAGTTACGCACAAATTATTGTACTATACATGTACTATACACATATGTTTTATATATACACATGTATTATACAAATGCGTATAAACAGTACGCAATTAGGCTTCCCCCGCATAATTAAACTAAAGAAACTCCCAGCGTGAGACCTAACTGCTTGAATCGAGATGCTTGAAACAAGCAAGTAAACAGAACACATCTTTTCGTGACAATAATTTGTGCGTAACTGAACGGTGTGCAACTGAACGGTGCGCATCTTTCGGTGTGCAACTGAACAGTGTGCATCTTTCGGTGTGCATCTTTCGGTGTGCAACTAAACGGTGCGCATCTTTCGGTGTGCAATAACACGGTGTGCAACTGAACGGTGGGCATCTTTCAGTGTGCAACTGAACAGTGTGCAACTGAACGGTGCGCATCTTTCGGTGTGCAACTGAACAGTGTGCATCTTTCGGTGTGCAACTAAACGGTGCGCATCTTTCGGTGTGCAATAACACGGTGTGCAACTGAACGGTGCGCATCTTTCGGTGTGCAACTGAACAGTGTGCATCTTTCGGTGTGCAACTAAACGGTGCGCATCTTTCGGTGTGCAATAACACGGTGTGCAACTGAACGGTGCGCATCTTTCGGTGTGCAACTGAACGGTGTCCAATTGAACGGTGCCTAATTGAACCGTGTCCAATTGAACCGTGGGCAAAATATCGTGTCTATTTGCACCGTGTCCGTTTGCACCGTGTCCAATTGTACTGTGTACAAGTGCACCGGTCCCCGATGCTGCCGGCTAATATACGCCCGATCATTTGCGGCCCTCGAATTGCGGTAAAACCAACGTTCTGATTAGCTTGCTGGAAAGTCCGCACGGTGTACGTTTCGAAAACGTGTACGTGTACTCGAAATCGCTGCAACAGCCGAAATACCGATATCTGGAGAATTTATTGGCATAGATCGACGAAATCGGCTACTTTACGTTCTCCAATAACAGTGACGTCATTCCACCGAGCGACGCGTGTCCAAACTCGATCTTCGTCTTCGATGACGTAGCGTGCGATAAGCAAGACGCTGTGAGAGAGTATTTCTCAATGGGCAGGCATTCGAGCGTTGACTCCTTCTATCTCTGTCAGACGTACGCGAGAATACCTAAACATCTGATACGCGACAACGCGAATCTGCCGATCCTGTTCAAACAGGATGGTACCAATTTGAAACACGTGTACAGCGATCACGTGAATACCGACATGCCGTACGATGAATTTTGCTCGTTGTGCCACGATTGTTGGCAACAAAAGTACGGATTTGTAGTGATAGACAAGGACAGCGCGCTTTCGAACGGTCGATACAGAAAAGGATTTAACGTGTTCGCGATACCGCAAAAGCGGTCAGTCGTCGCCGATACCTCGTCGAAGGTGAAACGTTAGCGTTACAGAGATCGACGCTCTGCTTTTTTTCCGCGATGGCCACGATCGACGGGAACGAGAATATTCGCAAGCGCGAGAAGATCGTGAAAGAGATTGCGAAAACGAGTGATTCGATTCGTAAGAAACTTCGCGCTTTGAAGACCGGTAAGATCGTGAAGGACAAGATTGAGTTGGACGCACACTTTAAGCCTCTCATTGGACCGCTGCAAAAGATCGCAGACAACTCGATCTCGGTGAAGAAGGAGGAGCCGGAAAGCGTCGCTGACGTGGGGATCGAAACGTTACCATTTCAGCAGCGTGAGAAGGAGGAGGTGGAGGAGGAAGAGGAGGAGGATTGGGAGGATGCGACGTCGAAAAAGAGGAAGCGATTAGACTCCTGGTTGGATCTCTCATCGACACCGCGTAAATCTAATCGATCGACACCGCGTAAATCTAATCGATCGAAAGTACTACCGATAACCTCCACACCACTCGCGACGGTGGAAACCGTGCAAAAAATTCCCGAATCACTCGCAAGCGCGGATGTTTTCGAAACCACGGATGACTCGATCACGACGTCCGTACGAAAGCAGTTGGAAACGTCGAAGGGCCGAGAAACGTTTCTACAAACGTTGCAAGAACACTTGGGTCCACTGGGCCAAAAGTACGTCATGGATTTTTTGAGCTCCTTTCCATCGATAGACACCGTATACGGCGTTTATTTCGGCAAGGACGGAATGATGCTCGGCAAAAAACGTTTTGACGTGGACAACGCGGATAACATTTATATCGATGGCGTACGATACGCTGGCACACCTGGTATTTATGAGTTGATCTTCAATAGACTGTCCGATGACGAGATCTACACGGAGGACGACATGCAAAAGTACAAGAGCATGTTGTCGGCAACGAGTGCTCATAAATTCAAGCACGATCCTCGCGAGCGAGTACTGAGCAACAGGGGACACAAGTATATGAATGTAATCGCATCGTTGTTCCCTCCCGAATCCAGGAAGAAGAAAAAATCTGGAAAGGGATTATCCATGCCTCGCGCGATGACGCTAACCGACAATAAGATCGACTGCGTGCACTGGGACGATCCCAACGAGCTGGTGGATCGTCTCCGATTGCTCGACGCTTCGCGCCAAGCTGGCAACAATGCTCACGACAACGAGATCATGTCGATCATCGAGGAACTTCGCGAAGCCGGGCTTATTATAAATTAAAACGGCGCAACGGCGATCCATTCAATCAGCATTGAAATGCCGATCAACAAGTTTGGCATATCGCTCGGAAGAGACGGGGCGGAACCGTACCATCGATGGAGCGGATTAATGAGAAATTTCGTGCGCGATAACGCTCTGTGCCGCACCGCTACGGACTTTGACGCAAGGTCGCGGAAGATTCGTCGCGTGGCGCAACCTGAGACTGACGATGACGCGGTTAACAAACTATACGTTGATCAATTCTTTAAAACGTTGAGCAATCAACGAAAAGAATCAGACGAGAAGCTGACTGCGTTCGAGAAGGATCTGCAATCGTTACGGACTGCGATAAACGAGCTTCGCCATTCGACTACCGTTGAATCAGACGCGACAACGAACAACAATGGACAAACGGTTCAGCAGAAACGACTATCGAAAGGCGGCGAGTGAAGAGAGGCAGCGGTTGATTAACGACGGCCACGAACAGCAACGAACGATTCGAGAACGGTTGTCGGACGGCTGTCTAACGGTTCAAGAACGGTTGTCGGACGGTTGTCGAACGGTTCAAAAACAGCTCAGAAACGATTACGAGCGGTTTAGAAACACCTGCGAACTACGCGGAGATAGGAAAGGCTACAAACGGTTAAAGAACGTCGACGACGACGAGTGGCAATTAACTGACGACGACGACGAACGGTTAACAAACGGCTCAAGAACGGCTAAAAACGGAAATAAACGGCTCAGGAACGGCTGACAAACGGCTAACGAGCAGTTATAAACGGCGACAAAAACATGACATCGCTAAAATCCGACGGACGTAAAAATATCGAGAAGCAACGACTCGTCGAGGAACTGCACGCTCCGGCGAGAAGAAATTTTCCCCGAAGACACGTCATAGTGCGAGGGTACGATGACCTGTGACAGGCTGACATCGTCGAGATGCGTCCGTACTCACGTTTCAACGGAGGCTACCACTACATACTTACCGTCATCGATGTGTTGAGCAAGCACGCCTGGGCCGTGCCACTCAAGGGTAAAGGCGGAAGCGAAACAGCTAACGCCATCGCTGAGATCATTCGACACAGCGGGAGGTGCCCTAGTAACCTACAAACCGATATGGGGAAGGAATTTTACAACACCGACGTGCAACGTCTCGTGAGAAAACACGGCATCAATCATTATTCCACGTATTCGGTATTGAAGGCGTCGGTCGTCGAGCGATTCAATCGCACGCTCAAGAACGACATGTGGAAGATGTTTACGCTCAACGGAAATTACAAATGGGTCGACGCCTTGCCGCGACTCGTATCGAATTACAACGCGCGCAAGCATCGAACCATCGGTATGCGACCCGTCGACGTTACCCCCGCGATCGCCGAAAAACTCTTGGCTACCGTATACAGCGCGATAAAAATCGCGGGTCTGGCAAAGTTTAAAGCGGGTGACGTGGTACGCGTTAGCAAATACAAAACGATTTTCGAGAAGGGTTACACGCCGAATTGGACCACCGAGGTGTTTAAGATCGTTAAAGTGCAGCGTACCAATCCCGTAACCTATTTACTCGAGGACTATCGTGGAAAATCCATCGCTGGAGGGTTCTACGAACACGAGTTGCATCGCGCGACTTATCCGGACGTGTATCTCGTGGAGAAAGTACTGCGCAGGAGGGGCGACGAGGTTTACGTTAAATGGCTGGGATTCGATGGATCGCACAACTCATGGATATCCAAGGACAATGTTATTTAATTTGTGCAAACTGTATTTTATTCATAACATAAAAATATGCAATATGTAATACATGTAAAGTGTTTGAAATATGAAATACACATGAAGTATGTGAAATACACATGTGCAATATATTTATTAATATTCTTTCCAATATATTTATTAATATTCTTTCCAATACTGTAATATACTACTACATACGTTACACTATTACATACGTTATACGACATACGTTACATACATACGTTATACGACATACGTTACATACATACGTACGACATACGTTACATACATACGTTATACGACATACATACGTACGACATACGTACGACATACGTTATACGACATACATACGTACGACATACGTTACATACATACGTTATACGACATACATACGTACGACATACGTACGACATACGTTATACGAAATACATACGTACGACATACGTTACATACATATACTATTACATACGTTATACTATTACATACGTTACACTATTACATACATATACGTACGACATGAGTTATACTATTACATTTTATACATACAATACATACGTTACAAAGGTATTTGATAATGTCCCCACGGAAACGTATCGGTCGAATCGGGTATAATGTATCGCTTGTCGTCGTACGGACTCAGAGCGATTTTTGTTTCGGACACGGTGTACACATCGTGTAGTTCGGACCTTATGCAAGCCTGTTGTCGCGTCATTTCAATTTCGTCTCGCAGACACCGCGTGTAATCGTCGAACGTTATACTACGCGCTACGACGTTGCTCTTGACACCTTTCGCTTTTTTACAGTCTTTTTTACCATCCACCCTCAACGCATACATCTTCGCTCTGAGTCCAACGAATTCCGTCATGATCGCACCGTTGTTCTCGTCCTTCATCAAGCCCGGCACTTTTTTTATTGACGAGCGGTATACCGTACGCGTTGTCGATCGCGTAATCGCTCGTGTCGAATTTGTCGATGTCGCGTTTCATGTTCTTGTACACATCTTCGCACTCTACGTGATATATCAGACTGTCCGTATCGGTATACATAATTCTACACTTGTCGCGATACAACGGTAACATGTACTTGTGATGAAATTCGTACAAACAGACTTTCGATAAGTCGAGAATGCACATGCCGACGTAAATAGGTTTGTCAAATTCAACTTCGAGTTTTCGCAGTTCAATGGCTATCAGATTTTCCGAAAAAACGCTCCTGCTGTGAAAATTTGGTTTCGAGATCAGTGCCTCCGCGCCGTATCTACCCTCCCACTTTGTTAATAATTTTACATCAACGTGATTTCGAACGTTCTCCATTGTTTTCCCGAAAACCGCGTTGTTCATCAATTTATACAAATTTTTCTCGAAATCGTTTTTGGCCAGTGTTCTAAATTTTGTATTAAGTTCGATGTAAGCGCGGAGCCATGGAGATTGAGCGAATTGTAATACGCGGTGTATCTTTGTGACGCGAAGGCCGTGGTGCGTGCATTGCTGTAGGTTGCGGTAGTGTATGACATAACGCTTCTTATCGTACAGCGTGGCGAGAAGTTTTTCCTGCCGTTTGCCGGGTGGTTTATCACGCGTAGGACAGAACGGTAGGTCGGCGTGCGCGTCGTGTTTATTCTGCGGATACTCTAGATCGACTTCGAGAATGTAACCCGTGGGCTAATCCAAAGCGATCGTGCTAAACTCGAAATTCGAGACGTCTTCGACCCATCGAAAATCTGCATAGGGCAATGGTTGACACATCGCCCAGCCGTACAAGTTGTTTACATCGAAATACATCAGGTACGACGATGGTTTCGATGAATCGTAAGATTGCATGTACCTGTTATTAGCCCGCGCGTATCTGCCGGAACATTGACTCAAACCGCCGCGTATACCGCGTTCGATGAACATGACCATGTCAATGTCGGTGAGCAGTTCGAAATTGATACGCGTATGCTTCAACATAGCGTCCCACGTACAACCCGGTAGAGTGTAATAATACGCCGGATCGAGTCCATAACTCGCGATACAACTGTCACGAAAATTTTCAAAGATATCGGCCAATAGCAAGACATCGGTTTTGAGATATAAATCGCTCTATTCGCCCAAGGTTCGAACGGAGAACCGTCGCCAGACGTTCGCGGCGTGCTCGTAATCGCTCTCGGATACGGTGTCACCTGTCAATGAACTGTACAACGAGTCGCGCGATGGTAAACACGAGTCCTCCAACTTTTCAACGCAGTCAATGTACTCGTACGGAAATACGCCTTTTCGCGTCAGCAAATCAAAATTTTCTGCGGATAATTCACAAAATTCGCGTTGTAATATTTGCAGTTTATCCTTGCTGAGATAAGATGCCAATTTGTCGAGACTAGCGGTGAGAAACTTGTATGAATCGATAAATCGCAATTTTATGTTGCTTCGCGAATCTGATTTTTCAGCGGTTTCTTTAACGTTTTTCGTAAACGAAATGTATTTTTCCTTCGTGATTGGAAGTAAGTCTACACGTCCTTTGTACGCTGTAGCTATTTCCGTGATAATGAAATGCGCGTCGTAGCCCGATAAATTATGAAAAACTATGGGAATGCAATGCGAATCTTTATAATTTAAATTACAGTTGGAATGCGCGGGACCTCTATAACGGTCGGTCAAGTGACAGTGATCGCGTACTCGCACGTCATCTGGCTCGAACGGTTTTTCGCACACGTGACAGTGCGCCGCGCTCCGAAATATCTCCCACTCGTCTCGCGTAAAATCTGTCATGGGTATATTAGTGGACAAGATAGTCTTTACGTTGTGTGCTAAACGTCTTAGTTCCTCGGCGAACCACGCAACGCAATTCTTATCGCGACGAAATCGATACGCGGATAACGAGTCGTCATACGAGCACCGCACGTAGTATCCTATGCTAAATACCTGATGATGTTGAGACTTGAACGTGGACGTTGTCGGATCCGCATCCGTCTTCTCGAGGGTACATTCCAGGTCGGCGTACACGACATATGGAAGTCGTTCCTTCCTGCTGTGATTCTTGAAACTCAGCCACTTGTCGTCCTCGCTCGGTAGTCGGATGGCACAGTTGTTTATCTCTCGGCAGTCTACACCGTGGGCTTCCAATTTCTCGCTCGAACTAAAATAATGTAAACATCTGCAAAAAGAAAAACACAATTTTGTAAATTATTAAATAAAAAAATAAAATATTTTTATAATTTTATTAAAAGGAGTATAAGTACTCACCGATCGCAAAAGTATTTCCGACCGTCATGCCTGCTCAATTGCGAGCTCACGAGGCGGGATAGATCTTTTATCCACGCGAAATGTCCCACGTTGTCGTTTCGCGGGTCCTGTACGTACAGCAGATTTACGTGCTTTTCTCTCTTTCGGTCGGTGAGCCGTATCGGGAGAACGGTTGGTGTCTTCTCTCCCTCGATGGTATACACGTTGATCGACACATCGTTGAATCGTTCAAACTGTTTAATTTGACTCAACGTCATTGGAAACTCAATGCCTTTTAAATTCAGTACCGTTGTGTAATGAGGGTACAAGGATTCCCGATTATTATTGACCTTGACAGGATACAGCGCGGCAACCACTGACCACGCGAAACACGCATTGTCCATAGATTGCACGTTGATCACAGCTTTTTTCAATTTAATTTCTCGCGGTAAATTGATGTAACATCCCGCGCGCAAAGGATTGTACTTGTTCACGTTCACTGTCAAATTGAGTATACGCGACAACGCCCACCCGCTGTCGCGTTCCTGAAACTCTTCGAGGGACGATAAAGTAGGCTCGATAACGTGTCGTTCGTACCACTCGCGCAGATCGGACCGATCGGACGAACGAAAGAGTTCGCAGTTTCTCGTGTTGATACTCTTGTTCGAACGTTTGTCACCCGTCACAAACTCACCGTTGAACACAGTGTTTATCTTTACACTTGTGTGTCTTTGCATGACGTTCCGCACACGATCGAGCACGATGTCTCTAGCATCTTCGAGAAATTGTCGCGGTTCGATGTAATTGGTATTTATCACTGCACCGGTCAACACACGGCTTTCGAACGCGGTATCAATCTCTCGCCACACGAGTCTTTCCGCGTTATCGGCACTACTACTACCCGCCGCGTACTCACCACCGACATGTACGAACCGTCTCTGTAACAGAGTCTTCGCACCTTCGAGTCGCGCGATTCTTGCCACTAAAGATTGTCTGTTTCCGACAGTCTGAGAGCCGTCTGAGAGCCGCGGAGGTTTGGAACGACAGTCTTCTTCGAGCTGCTCAATAAACTTCTCGCATCGCTGTTCCCATGCAAAATATTCGCCCAAGGTAGCGATTTGGTTGGATCATTCCAACAGGTTGCGTTCCGTTTCATCGGGATGTTCCATGTTTTTTTAATACTGTCTTTTTTACACACTATTTTTAAATCACGTCACATTCTTCGATGGAGCACTTGCACGCGACTCGATGACACGCTGGACAATATCGTTTGCAATATTGAATGACATAGTGGTTATACATAAAAGTATGAGAAGTGAAGAAGGGGACATTCCAGTCCCAATTATTAAAATCATCAAGTTCACGATGACCAGTTCTTTCAAGCATCAATAGATGTTTAGGATCAGCGTACAGGTACAGATACCGACGTATCAAATTCTTCATCACCACCAATTCAACGTATTTCCCAATACCTGTATAAATCTTAATGTATATTGCTTCACACTCATACTTAAGCTTTTCACAAATTTCACTCGCCCAATAGTGATAGTCAACAATAGGCTGAATATAATGTGGCGCAAAGTTAGTAGCACAGAGAGCTGCGTTCTTTGATTCTTGCTCGCTAACGCACTCGTCCCGCAGTTGTCGATACACTTTCCGTCTCACGTTAGAATCCCAGTCATAAGGAAAATTGGTATCGATAACGACTCTTTGTCTAACGATGCGGTGACCGGTTCCGCGTATACCGAGTTCGCGATCGCGAAGAAACTGCACCGGTGATATTCGTCGCACATCCGTCAATTTTACTCCTTGATCTTCTTCATGCAATTCATCGGTGACATCCGTTGTAATATAATCCATCATATATTCATCCTCATCTTCAATTGTCCACTCCATGTTGCGCACGTTAATGTCCCACTCGCGATAATGTTTTTTGTAATCACTTCATACAAATCGGGCACATGTTGCACGGCAATATTTGATACAATGGAGTATTACAATTTGTGCAAAATCGACCTCTTATTACGTCGTACGGCTCGGATACATGTTTTCGAAAAGTACATATGTGCTCACCAGTGTCTGGTGAAGCGATCATACACGAAGCACACAGGTTATACGAACCGTATATATAATAAAAATAAAAAAAATGAATGGCGCAACACTTCGTACGTCCATCTAACGCTAAAAATTCGGGACGCGACACTATTTTCTTGACAACTTGTTTACGGTTGTCGTCTTCATCGCTGTTATAATTGCTGTCCGGCGACATCGGACGATCCTCGTCGGCTGAATCTACATCCATTATTGCCTCGAAATTATTGTTCACCTCAATTTTTGTTCACTGTTTCGAAAAAAATGTTTTCTTTATACCGTCCACTTGACACAAAAAACTTCAGCCCCGAGTATGTTCTTTTAAGAGCCGCGATAATGTTTTTTTATTGTGTGCAAATCGGGCATATATTACATGGAAATATCACGTACAATACATCACGACAGTTTGAGCAGGCGCGGAAATGCTCCGTAACGCGTAAGTCAACGAAGTGTTTTCGGACAGCGTACATGTGCCCGATATCAAGGTTCGATAGATCAATCATGCACGAAGCACATAGTGCAAGTGCACCACCCGTTGAGTATTAAAAATATATCACGCACTGTTTCGTACGTAAGTTCAGTGCCATGATTTCCGAACGCGTCACTATTTTATCGACGACTTCTTTATGATCGTTGTCTTCATCGCTGAAGTAATCACTGTCGTCCGTTAACGCGTGATCCTCGTCTACATCCATATTGAAATTATTGTCATCTCCTTTATCGTAAAAACTATTACTCTGTATTGAATACTCGGCACAAAAATGCAAAAATAACCGCTATACTTTTTTCATTCAATCGATATACCGACGCGTAGACTTTCAAATCACAGACTGTGATTTTGACTCGCTTCATTCTTCCTTATATACTTTTTCTATCGCCTTTTCCTCTCGTTCCAACTAGAGCATCGCGTATCGTTTCTTCTGTTTTAGTGCATGGTGTGCATGCACTGCAGAGAAACAATATCTCCCATAGAAATTGAGTCGCGTTGCTGCGCTTGTGCTGTCTAGTGTTTATAAAATCTAGCAGCCTGTCATCGGCGCTCGCCTTTGTAGCACGCGACGCCATAACCGAATGGCGCCGCGAAACCCCGATAAGCGGCTCTTCCTCGAAAGAAAAATAAAGAGAAGAGACCGCGACGTTTGAATCGCCTAAAATTTTTGGTCAAGTATCGACCATCGATGCTCGCATCTGCAGTGCGAGATGATATTCGTTTATAAATTCTGTCATCGACGATCGTCGATACCTATAGAAAATGAGTCGCGTTGCTGCGCTTGTGCTGTCTAGTGTTTATAAAATCTAGCGGCCTGTCATCGGCGCTCGCCTTTGTAGCACGCGACGCCATAACCGAATGGCGCCGCGAAACCCCGATAAGCGGCTCTTTATAGAAAGAAAAATAAAGAGGAGAGACCGCGACGGTTGAATCGCATAAAATTTTTTGGTCAAGTACCTACGTCGACCATCGATGCTCGCATCTGCAGTGCGAGATGATATTCGTTTATAAATTCTGTCATCGACGTTCGTCGATACCCTAATGCCCCCCCCTCCCCCCGCCGCGCTTGATAACTCTTTCTAAATAGAAAAGTGAAAAGGACCGCGGCGTCACGCCACTCGCAGGTCATAAATTATAGCTGCCTGTCATAGGCGCTCGCTCGCCTATGAAGTGATATGTTTATAAATACTATCGACCGAACATCGACGCGAGGTGACATTTGTTTATAAGAACATGTCCCGACGCGCTCGCCGAAACCCTGATCCCCCCCCCCTTCCCTAGGACCCTCTCGCCCACCAGTCCCCCCCCCCCTGGAACCCTCTGCTGGGAACGCAGACCCCCCTTCCCTAGGACCCCCTCGCCCTCGAGTCCTCCCCCCGCCCCGCTCCCCCCTCGGAGCACCCGATACAGAATTGTCAAAATAACACCTACTGAAACCGTCAACCGTACTCTTCTTGTTCGAACTAGAACATTGCGTCGAGAATGGGTATTTTCAACTATGCCAAAATGTTCATGGCGTAACGCGTAAGTGAAAAATTTAAACAATTTGTAACCATTTTGGGGAGAAATTGTATAACCGATAAATGTGATGCAGCTAGAATCTTGCGCAACGTTTTTGATAAAAATTCGACTATTGATTGCGAATTATTAGCTTATGCTTTAGACAATATTGTATACGATGCGACATATAATAAATAAATTAATGTTTATATGATAAAAAGTTTATTATCTTTCAATTCTCCCAATTATTTATTATAAAGGAAAGAAGCGCGAAGTGGAATGAGAGCCGTATATGCGACGTTCGATAGAACTCAGGCCACTTGAAATTTAAAGTATCGTATATCGTAAACTGGGAAGCGATGCTTCGGCGACGCTCCGGCGACGCTCGCCTATGGTGCCGATGCTCCGACAGATCCTCGCCATTGTAGTGCGAGATATATTTTATCTTAATTACTTTTCTGAGCTCTGGTTCAACCACCTTCTGCAGTCAGTTAAGTCAGTCAGTCAGTCAGTCAGTAGTGCGTAGAGCGAAGTGTAACAAGTAGTGCGACGTGCTAAGAAGAAGAAGAAGAAAAAAATGGAAAGATACAACAGACTAGCAGATTACTTAGACATTGTCCATCCCGCGGAAGGAGTAAGTATAATACCGTTGCGTGCGTGCGTGCTGCCCGGTATGCTTTTCGAACTCCAAGCTGAAGCGTGCAGCAGTCTTTTTTTTAATGAACGAGTCGTTATTTTCGTGAGTGCGCGAGTGTGAATGAGAGAAACCCGAAGAGTCACGGACTAATTGTTGGCTTGAGCGTAACATTTTTTTTTGAAAAGCATACCGGGCGGCACGCGCGCAACAATATACATAACTGTACATTAAAATGTACTGTATATTAATTAAACTATATATTAGTTAACCATTCTGTTACATTGGATATGGGTGCATAACGTGCCTGTTCAAGAGGTACATATAAATAATTTGGTGAGGATCCGGATACCTCACGTACAAGTACGTATTGTCACGACTTTTTCACTCCCGGAGCGGTCCGGGGCGTGCGCCGGATCAAAAGGATAAAGGAGAGCAAGATGGTAGGCCTCTCCGGTAATTCTCTCGCACCTCCGGTACTCCACGAAACGATTTTTAGGTTGGGCGCCAGACGCGTAAATTCGCGTCCGCGAGATCGCGAAAATCAAAACGAGACGCAAGACGGAATGAGGCGGGGTGCGAGGGAATGGCTAGCTCGAACTAGTGGCGGGGCGGGGTGATGAAGGGCAGCGCAATAATCGGCGGGATGACACGTAAATTAGCAACTCAATCCGTTAACAATAAGGAGTAACATTTATTAAATAGTAACTTTCGAGGAAATCAGAATGAGGGCCCATTCGGCCTCGTGTAATCGCCAAACAAATCGAGTAAATAATATCTGACGCGGGCGTCCGGATTTAATGAATAGAATTGGTAACAACGCGGACGCTAGAAATTACGGAGCCTCACCGTTGTTAATCTAAACGCGCGGAAGGCGCTTTCCTCGAGCAACAAATAATACAACAGAAAACTCAGCTCGCCGATAGAGACGAAATAGCGGTCACAGAAACGAGCGCCTTTGAAATAACCGGAGGAACGCAAAATTTTAGAGTCGCTAGGAAGCGAATTGAGACGTGAAATATCGTGAAAGAAGAGGGAGTCACGCTCGGAGCGCGTGAACGCCGTATCCCGACCGTGCGGGAATTCCGTCGCCAAGTATCGAAATCTCACGTAAATAACTTTTGATCGAGCGCAACAAGGAGGCGCAGATACAGTCGACCAGATAACGAATACGATAACTAACGCAAAACACGGGTTGTCGCGAGTAATAAGGAACGCTATCAAAACATCCACGCAATTAATCTCTAAACGCACGAGCGCATGAACGCCGAGAATATCTTAACACGAGTCAGCGTCTAACCTAATTAGTCGGTCACGCGAACGATTTCTTACCGAAACTTAGAATACGATCGACCTCTCAACGCGAGGATTCGATCGGCACGAACTCTGTTTCCGCGCAAATACCTCTACGCAAGCACGCGCACGCGAGTATCGGAATGCCATCGATGAGGCGCCAAGGCGCTCGACATAACGCGAAATGATTCCACTATGCGAGGGAAAGTGCGGATTTACCACGAGTAACTGGACGCAATAAGTAATGCAACGAATACCCAACGCAAGGGTCTGAACGCACCTCCGATCCTGACGCGAATACTCAGGGAGCTCGAAAGGACAGGCGGATGCGAGCCCCGCGAGTCGCCCCAGACGGCACAACGCGAACGATAACTGCGTGATCAGCACGCATACCGCACAATCTACGCGAGTAACATCACTAATCCTCACGCTAATGACGCGAAAGATAGGCTGGTGCGCGCGGTAATGAGTCCCAGCGCGAGCAGCTCTAATATAACCTGACGCGATTATAATATCCTAACGCTAATCGCACGAAGGCCATTCTAACGCGAACGACACGACTGATTTCTAACGCGAACGACACGAATGATTCATAGCGCGAACAATACAAATAATTCCTAACGCGAACGACATAAACCATAATTTCTAACGCGAATCTAACGCGGTAATACGAGAACGTAATTATCCCGGTGATCGCACGGGAAGTCTAACCCCGCTACGCTTCGGTCGAGATCTCCAGAAGTTTCGGTCGCGATCGCGATTCCGTAGCCACGCTACCATCCCGATGCCCTTCGCTCTCGCTGTCGATCGCAATTTCGATACTCGGTCTCAAGGAACCGTACGTGTCGCGGTATTACACACAATTTCCCGAGCGAGAGCGCGCACCGGAGGGCGGCGTCGTGGCTTACATTTCGGTATTACTTGCGGGCAACTTCACCGGTAGAAATCCTCCTCCTCGGACTCCTCGCCGTCGTCACGTCCACCAAAAGTATCGCCGGTTCCGGAGGGTCGGACAAGTATTTTCGCTGTTAATAGCGTTCTAATAGCGCGAGGTTCGCGTACGCCGCAGGACGAGCAGAGAGTGTCGCCGAAAATTCGCTCGATAACGAGATCGATGCGGTCGCCCCTCTCGGGGCGCGCGGACCAATCGGGGCGCGAGCTCGCAAATTCGCAGGACCCTAGCGCAAGGTCGGCGCGAGCGGGTTTTTCGAGGGCGCACAACGGTTCCTCAACGGCGCAGCAGATTATTCGCCGTTGCCTTCGGCATTCGACAAGTTTCGTCGTGCCTTGTACGCCTCCAGCTCGACCCTGGGGCGGTGGCCATCCACCCCGCGAGCCGGTATGCTGTGGAGGCCGATGGTTGCAGTCAGGTGTACCCCGGTACCTGGGGTCCTGTTATCGGCCGTCTCGCCTGCCGCTGCTGCATGCGCCATGCCTGTCTGCCTCGTTGGCGCCTCCCGCGGTCCCCGTGGCTTCCGCTCCTGCCGTACGTCCTCGTGTCCGAAATCCTCCTCGACTTTGCGTTGGCGGAGACTCTCCTGTAGAAGCTCGTTGTGGCTCGGTAGAGGCGCCGCGTATTTTACAAAAAAAAAACAAAAGAATCAGAATGGCTATCGCGATTATATTTATGGCCCTCTGGAGCCGCTTCCTCTACAATTTGTAGAGGAAGAGGAAGAAGTTTGGTGATGTAAAAAAAATGCTAATTTTTTTAAGAATAAATATTTTTGTAAATGAATATATGGTAAAAAAATTATTTTTTTCTTTTTGTTTACCGTTTCTCCTATGCGAACGGGGGAGAGAACGGGTGACGGGAGCGCGAGACACCGCGCGAACGGGAGCGAGAGGGGCCGCGCGAACGGGGGAGATAGAGAACGCAAACGGGGGATCGCGCGAACGGGAGCGAGAGGGACCGCGCGAACGGGGGAGAGAGAGAGAACGCGAACGAGAAGACGCGCGCGAACGGGGGAGAAAGAGAACGCGAACGAGAAGACGCGCGCGAACGGGAGCGCGCCGTGTGACGTCACGCGGACCGACGCGACCGTTGCACGCGGACCCTCCCTCCCCCGCGGCGCGCCGAAAAACGCGGTTTCCCTCACCCCGCGGACCCCTCCCCCGAACTCTCATCTTAGAACGCCGCCCCCCCCCCCCCCCCGCGGACCCCCTTGGTCGAACGGTGACCATCCCCCCCCCCCCCCTCGCGGAACCCTCGGTGGCGGCACCCCCTTTGACACCGATATGTTTATCAATATTTGATAAACAACAGACCCGCTCGCTGCTCAAGTCCCCCCCCCCCCCCCTCGGAGCATAAACAACAGACCCGCTCGCCGTTCAAGTCCCCCGCCCCGCACCCCCCCTCGGAGCACCCGAGTTAGAATGCCCTTATATACCCTACTGGTAAATGTTAGAAATAAAATTGTACCTTAAAACTTTTAATATAGTGGGGACTTATTACTAAAATTTAAATTAATTTAATAGTGGGGAACCGCATTGCCGCTGTCCAACCGGTCCGACGAGGACAGAGACGTCGAGCGGAAGAGGACATTGCTGAGGAGGAGGCGGTACCAGCACGTAAGTTAGAAATAATAAAATTAATTAATCATTAAAAATAACAATTATTATAAATATTAAATTTTATAGGAAGAGCTAGAATCGAGGCACCGCCCGCAGACATCCCCGTCATCGATTTATCTTCTGGTAAGAGACTATTTTTAATAATAACGCGTAAAAGCTAACACTTACAATATTTGTATAATAAAACAAATATAATTTATGCTGTTTTAGATGATGATGAAGAAGCAGAAGAAGGCTCGGTGAGAATTGTGAGCTCACCCGATTCGGCAGTATTTACGCCACGTAAGTTTTAAAAATAAGTTAAGATAAAAAATTTAGTAATGAATAAAAGAAATAACGAAATGTTACATTTTTTACCAGGAAGGGAAGAAGAAGAAGAAGAAGAAGAATCGGACGATGTTTTCACTCCAGGCATCAATGAGGTGATCGACCGATTAATGATGGAAGACGATGAGTAAGAGGAAGAGGAAGAGGAAGAGGAAGAGGAAGAGGAAGAGGAAGAGGAAGAGGAAGAGGAAGAGGAAGAGGAAGAGGAAGAGGAAGAGGAAGAGGAAGAGGAAGAGGAAGAGGAAGAGGAAGAGGAAGAGGAAGAGGAAGAGGAAGAGGAAGAGGAAGAGGAAGAGGAAGAGGAAGAGGAAGAGGAAGAGGAAGAGGAAGAGGAAGAGGAAGAGGAGGAGGAGGAGGAGGTGGAAAGTGAAAATGGGGATAATATTGATGATAATAGTGTTGCCGATGACGATGACGACGACGACGACGACGAGAGATACGCACCTAACAATTATGAAGGTAATAATATTTGTCTATTATATTTTTAATTCCGTAATTTATCGGTTTAATCACAAGTAATTATTTCTGATTAGATGTTTCTTACTCGCCGGATCGACCCTTGTCTCCGGAAAATTAACAAGAGACAAAGATTAAAAAAAAAAAGAACGTCGACCTACGCTAGTGATAAAAGCAACTAAAGGTGAGTTACCTTAGTATGCTCTATCGCGGTCGTGAAAAAAAATTTTAACTCTTTAAACGTAATATAAATCAATATTATATGAGACTAAATTTTTAAAATTTTTTTAGTACAGTCGGGTGAAGGTGGTGCGGACCGTCCTACCGCTGCTGTTGCTCCGAACACTGACGATGATGATTCGCAAACGCAGAGTGCTAGCGAGGAGGAGGAGAAGGAGGGGGAGAATACTGTTGCTACCGACGCTGACGGATCTCAATCGCAGAGAGACGGAGAGGTGGAGAAGGAGGAAAATACCTCCGTGGAGAGGGAGCAAGAGGAACATCAGGAGCAGGCACGTCAACAAGATCACCATCAGCACCAGCAGCATCACCAGGTCGGACAATTTAATTTTATAGAATTAGTGGCAGAAAACGCGCGTCAGTTTAGAAATTTCCGGATACTCGGTAGGGAAGCTAGTTTTCGAGTACGTCCGATACCCGAAGGCGACGATACCGTGCGTTGGCTGGAAAACGCGTTCCGCGAAAATCATGAGTATGCGTTACGTTCGACTGGGCCGGGAGATTACGTTGGATTATCGTTCGAATCAGCGGAAATAACGCACGGTCCGGCGGGGCTATCGTTTCGCCCGGTACGAGACTTAACTCCCGAGAACATGGGATCTTGTGAGCTCGGTCGCCCAAAGTAACGGGGGAATCGACATCGCTCAAAATTTCGTCGTGCACGTTTTTAACGTCGCGGTGCCAGTGGGCCGCGGGGGGACGACAAACAGAGTAACCGACATAGCTAAGCGGTCAATTTTAGATCTAGGTAATAGAGATAATTTGTGCCTTCCTCGTTCCCTCGTGTTGGCACGAATTTATCGCGAGCGCGGGAATCTACGCACGGGGGAGTTGCACGACAGGTGGAATTCCGTAAGATACCGGACTTCCTCGCTTCAGCGTGAATTAGCGTTGGAACTAGTGAGGAACGCCGGTGTTACGATACCCGAAGACGGGTGCGGAATTCCCGAGATCGATCTTTTTCAACGTTTTCTCGCAGACGAAAATATAGCCATAATTATATACAATTCCAATAACTTTGGTAGCGGCGAGAATCCATTGTACGACGGTAGTGAATTACTCGCCTCACTAGAACGCGAACCTACGTACCGTTTAAACCTAATGTACACTACGAGCGTTCGCATAATTACAGTCCGATATTAAATTTGAATGCTGCCGCCGGTACTCAAAGAGAATTTTGCGTGTCGTGCAACACTGCGTTTCGTAAAGACAGAGGACATCGGTGTTCCAAAAAATGTCCACGTTGTTACGCCACACCCTCGTGCGAGAATCCCGATGTGGAAATAGTTAGGTGCGCGGCGTGTAATCGTGCGTTTTTCGGAAACTCGTGTTTTGAACGTCATCTCGCGCAAAAATCTTACGACGGTAAATCGCTCGCGAGCGTCTGCAGTTCCGTTAGGATTTGCGATAATTGTGGGCGATTCGTCAAGAGAGGTTCGCGACACGAATGCGGCGTTTCGTATTGCAAGACGTGTTGTTCGTTGCAGTCCGCTAATCATTTATGTTTTATGCGGCCTCTTCGTCGTAATGCCGACGTAAACGAAGACCCGGGCGAGGGTACAAGTACTACGTTAGCACGGGGAGAGGTATCGCTTGGAAACGTAAATGACGGCGCGGATGCAACGAACAACCGTAATAGCAAAAAAGAACGCATCGCATACGTGTTCTATGATTTCGAAACGCGTCAAGACGAGACGCTCGAAGGTACAGAGAACGTCAAAGTTCACGTACCGACTCTCTGCGTCGCGCAACAGATTTGCGAAACGTGTGCCGCGATAGACGACATGTCGGTGCGATGCCGTTGGTGCGGAGTGCGCGAATTTATATTTCGTCGTGATCCAGTAAAAGAGTTCGTGGATTTTGTAACGCGAACGACGAAATGTTACAAAAAAATTATTTGCATCGCGCATAATGCGAAAGCGTTCGACGCGCAATTTATTCTGAAAAATTTAGTTGAAAATACAGAAATGACGGAAGAACCGGAAGTAATTTTAAACGGGACGAAAATTGTCGTGATGACGGTCGGACATACGAAATTTATCGATAGCTTAAATTATATGCCGATGAAATTATTCGAATTACCTAAAGCTTTCGGGCTGCAGGATACATCGGATAAAGACATTTTTCCACATTTGTTTAACACCCGCGAAAATCAAGATTATATCGGTCCGATACCCGACACACGATATTTTTCTCCCGAGCATATGAAACCGGAAGAACGCAAACGGTTTCTTTCGTGGCACGCGGAGATGACGCGTAACAACTTCATTTTGCTTCCTCATAGAGGAAGCTTTGTTTTCGTAAATTCGTATATGAACCTTTGATTGTGTATAAAGTTGGATCTAGTCAACCAAATTTAAAAAATATATATATGAAATAGGGGTAGAAGAAACCAACGAAGAGATTGGTTTTTGAGTTTTTTCTGCCAATATGTTCAGATTGTTGTAAAACGTCAAAATATCGCATTAAAAAAAATGTCGGTATGTGTGTATGTGTGTATGTATGTATGTGTGTATGGCTGTGCCAAATTTACCGAAATTTCTATAACTCAAGAACTGATTAACCAAATTTAAAAAAATTATATATGAAATAGGGGTAGAAAAGACTAAAGAATATAATAGAATTAATAAAAATTGTTAATTGAAGCGACAAGTTTTCCAACACGCTCACGCTTCGCACAAACAGCAGAGTTTTCACGACGTAAACGAAAAAGAATACAAAGAACTTATACTTTTTAATGGATTACACGACGAGACGCTAATATACATAAGTAAAGAGACGCGAATATATTTAACTTAAAATAACGATCGAGACACGAAAGTTCTAGAAGAATCAAGACGCGATACTTAAATCGACTAGACGCTAACGCATGCGAGACGAGACTGACTACGTGGCGCCAACGTACATATTAAGCACGAAACAAAAATAACATAGAGCCGAAAAATACAGAACGCACTCTACAGCGCGCCCATCGCGACATCTGAACCGATGCGCTCAGTGCGAAACCATATATACGCAACATTAATAATAAAGCGGTTACCGATTTCTGTTAAAAAAAACCAAATTTACTGAATTTTCTATAACTCAAGAACTGATTAACCGAATTTAAAAAAATAGCGCCCCCGGCCAGTGTCGCCACGTAACCACTTCTTGACCGTCGCGTATTCCGGATCGGCAGCATAGTCAGAATCCGAGTAAATTTTAAGGCCTTCTGTGTTCGATCCATTGTAGACAATATTATATTCTACTGTGTCCCTCAGGTAGCAGATTATCTTCTTAACAGCAGTCCAATGCGCCTGACCTGGATCTGCTGAGTAGCGGCTAACCACTGACACCGCATACATGACGTCCGGACGGCTAACACATGCAGCGAACATCAACATACCAACCGCCTCGCGATACGGCACTTTTAACATCTTCTGTCGTTCATCTTCGGTCCCTGGTGCCATTGAGTGATCGAGCTGCAGCCCATGTTGTGCGGTGTTGACGCCCCCCTTGCATCGAGTAGTCTAAATTTCTCGGCCACACGAGTTATATAACCGCGCTGACCGACGCGGATCTCCCGTTTTTCACGATACGACGAATCTCAAGACCGACGAAATAATCGACGTTTTCTAATGTCACCTCAAACTCTAACCTGAGCACCCGAATTACTTTGTCCAATGCAACCTGCGAGCTCGACAGCAACAATCCGTCGTCGACGTACAACCCGAGTATGACTAACTGTCCGTCCACAATGCCAATGAAAACGCAGCGATCAGCGTCACTTGCCACAAACCCGTACGAATCTAGAAACCTTTTGAATCGTTTGTTCCACTGTCGCGGGCTTTGTTTCAGGCCATAAAGCGATTTCACGAGTTTGACCACTTGACCACTTCCGGGGATTCCCTCAGGCAATGTCATGAAAATGTCCTCGTCAAGCTCCCCATACAGGAACGCAGTTCGGACGTCAAACTGCCGCATGTCCCAATCATTGATTGCTGCCAATGCAAGTAACACACGCACCGAGTCATATCGCACGACCGGTGCAAACGTTTCCGAAAAATCGACACCCTCGCGCTGGCTGTAACCGCGAGCAACCAGTCGAGCCTTGTACTTTATGATGTCGCCATTCTTGTCCAGCTTATACTTAAACACCCATCTCGCTGAAATTGGTCTGCGCCCTGGCGGTAGATCACTCTCGATCCACGTCCCGTTCTTGCGATGAGCTTCAAGTTCTAAGTCCCGCGCATCACGCCACTTAACCAGTCTGACCGTCGCTCAGCCTCAGCCATTGAGGTCGGCTCAATCAGTTCACATATATGCGCTTGATAACGCTCAGGCTCTTTCAGTCTGAAGCGGTCACGAAGCTGGCGCGACCCCAGCCTTCTATTATTGTCCGTAGGTTTGTCGGTTTTATCTTCGTCTGATGCACTCGACTCCGCGTGCGATTCCATCGCATCTTCGTATGATGTACTCGACTCCGCCTGTAAATCCACCTCATCTTCGTTTGATGCACTCGACTCTGTCTGCAATTCGGTGTCATCCTCCGTAGGCACAGCTTCTGGTCGTGGAGCCCATCTGGATACCACCTCATCTTCATGTGGCTGACCATCCTCGTCGAATCTGTGATTTTCTTAGTTTTCATGTCGAGTAAGCGATAATTGGATGATTCGCTTTCGTAACCAACTAGCACGCGCCGAACACTCTTTGGTTGCCACTTTGTACGTTGTCCTTTGATCTTCTCGTATGCAATCGCACCGAATGGGCGCACATGCTCAAGTTTCGGAGCATAACCAAACCACTGCTCGTACGGTGATGAGTCTGGATATTTAGCTGACGGCATCCGGTTACGCAAGTATGCCGACACAAGACCGACTCCGCCCACAACTCCTCGGGCAGGTTTTTCGCAAGTCGCATCGTCCGACCATCCTCAACGAGCGTTCGGTTTTCGCGCTCTGCGGCGCCGTTCTGTTCTGGCGTGTATGGAGCCGAGAACTGATGATCCATCCCCTTTGCATTGCAGAAATCACGGAACTTGCTGTTGCGATATTCCAGTCCATTATCGCTACGTAGTATCTTGATGCGAGTACCATGCATCGTCTCAATGCGATTGTACACATTGACAAACTTGTCGAATACCTCGTCTTTACTCTTTAGAAAGAACACAAAGCGAAAACCAGTTGCATAATCCTTGAAGGTGACAAGGTAGCGATGACCGCCGTATGAGGCCACTGGCATTGGCCCGCACACGTCACTTGAGATAAACTCGCCTTTTCGGAACGCCTTTAGATCAGCGTCGTTAAACGGCTTCTTCGCGTGTTTACCGTATACGCAGCTCTCGCACACGAATTCGTAGTCTGTGGGAATCTTCAGCTCCGGAATCGCTCCCGTCCTGACCATTCGTCGCATCGTTGATAGACCCACGTGACCCAGACGCTCATGCCAACGTCGTACACTAACTGCCACATTGCCTCTTGTACCTGTTGACGACGCACACGTAATCCGAACAAATTCGACGGAAGTTGATCAGCAACCAGTTTAGTCTCACCATTTTTCTTAAATAGTAGCTTCTGTCCATCGTAACAGGCTGTTACACCCTGTCGTCCCGGCGGCACCAACACTGAACAGCGACTTTTGACAGCGATGGCACATACAGTACATCGAGGAAATTTGCCGGCTCCCACCGGCCGTTCAACCAGGCATTCGACCGCCACCGTACCACGACCCAACAGCCTCGACATGCGAATTATTGGCAACGTTTAGAGTCATTGAGCAGTCGACCATATCAGCAAACCATGACTTGTCATTCGTCATGTGACACGTAGCACCGCTGTCAGCAATCCAATCACTGTCGACAGCCACCCTCGAGCCAACGGTAAAACAATTGTCACTGCCCCCGGCAGCCGGTTTCTCACCATCACCATTTTTCTTCTTGGCACTACCATCTTGCTTCTTGACACCGCCATCTTGCTTCTTGCCACCGCCATCTTGCTTCTTGCCGTTACTGTCCTGCTTCTTATCGCCTGATTGACATTCCCGTGCATAATGTCCGACACGTTGACACCTGTAACACGTGACAGCCTTTTTGCCTTTCTTCGACTTCCCGGAAGTCTTAGCCGGATCCACCACTGCTCGCTGTGTCTTGCTTTTGACCGCCAACGCCTGATCACCTCGATTCAGCGTTAGCCATGCGGGCCCTCGCCCTGCAACAGCATTCGTCGCAGCGCATCACGGGACTGCGTCGCCACCACGTCCCAGGCGATAACCACTGGTGTGTACCGTTCCGGCAAATCATCGAGTAATTTCGCGTAGTAGTTCTCGTCCACTGATTTCTTCGCCAGCGTCAACGCATGCTTGTGCCATGTTATCTACATGCGCGATATGTTGCGCCATCGACCGACCATCGTATGAATACCTGTGATACACCTTGAGTGCATTCGTAACGCGATTCGGATTCTTTCGATCGTAAACTCGGCACAGATTTCCCCACATGTCCGCCGCTGATCTTGCTGCACTGACGTATTCACGCTGGTTAGCCTCCACAGCCGATAAGATTGCCAATTTAGCCGCCGCATCCTTTGTTTGAATCTTGCGACGGCGGCCTGGTCGGCACCGGCCGCCCCAGGTTCAATCTGTACGTGCCGTCGACCACCTGCATCAAATCGTGCACTTCCAAGTAGGCCGACATCTGGAGACGCCACATGGGGAAGTTGTCGGCGCCCGACAGCTTCTCGAACAGAGGCATTTGCATAGACAAAGTCGACATGATGTAATCCTTATTCGCAGTGGAAGCGTGCTGGGCCCATAACCTGAAGCGACAAGTTTTCCAACACGCTCACGCTTCGCACAAACAGCAGAGTTTTCACGACGTAAACGAAAAAGAATACAAAAGAACTTATACTTTTTAATGGATTACACGACGAGACGCTAATATACATAAGTAAAGAGACGCGAATATATTTAACTTAAAATAACGATCGAGACACGAAAGTTCTAGAAGAATCAAGACGCGATACTTAAATCGACTAGACGCTAACGCATGCGAGACGAGACTGACTACGTGGCGCCAACGTACATATTAAGCACGAAACAAAAATAACATAGAGCCGAAAAATACAGAACGCACTCTACAGCGCGCCCATCGCGACATCTGAACCGATGCGCTCAGTGCGAAACCATATATACGCAACATTAATAATAAAGCGGTTACCGATTTCTGTTAAAGAAAAACCAAATTTACTGAATTTTCTATAACTCAAGAACTGATTAACCGAATTTAAAAAAATTATATATGAAATAGGGGTAGAAAAGACTGAAGAATATAATAGAATTAATAAAAATTGTTAATAATAAAGCGGTTACCGATTTCTGTTAAAAAAACCAAGTTTACTGAATTTCTATAACTAAAAAACTGATTAACCAAATTTAAAAAATTATTTATGAAATAGGGGTAGAAAAAACTGAAAAATATAATAGAATTAATAAAAATTGTTAATAATAAAAGTTAATAATAAAAAAACCAAGTTTACTGAAATTTCTATAACTAAAAAACTGATTAACCAAATTAAAAAAAATTATATATGAAATAGGGAGTAGAAAAGACTGAAAAAACTTGCACATTGCTTCCTCATAGTTTTTAAGTGTGCAAGTAGAAACTTGCACATTGCTTCCTCATAATGTTTAAGTGTGCAAGTAGAAACTTGCACATTGCTTCCTTATAGTTTTTAAGTGTGCAAGTAGAAACCTGCACATTGCTTCCTCATAGTTTTTAAGTGTGCAAGTAGAAACTTGCACATTGCTTCCTCATAGTTTTTAAGTGTGCAAGTAGAAACCTGCACATTGCTTCCTTATAGTTTTTAAGTGTGCAAGTAGAAACCTTTGCTCACAAAGCTTCCTCTATGAGGAAGCCAAAACAAATAAATATTAATAATTATACATCGAATAAAATAAAAGCTTCCTCATAGAGGAGCTTTGTGAGCAAAGGTTTCTACTTGCACACTTAAAAACTATGAGGAAGCAATGTGCGGTTTCTACTTGCACACTTAAAAACTATGAGGAAGCAATGTGCAGGTTTTTTATTTATTTATTGGAGATCTACTTTATACGTATTTTTTAAAAATACTTCAACTTCAACCAGAGAATTATTAATTGTTTTATTAATTCTTACTTGCTTAAGAACCGTGCTTGGAAGCCTTCATTTGTGCTGGAAGTTTTGAAAGCGCAACTTTAATTATCTGATATTTAAATTTCTATTTCTAAAAAATTATTAGACTTTTAAATTCCAATATAATCATATTGACAACGTAAAAAATTATAAGATATGTAAATATCATCCTGACTGGTTAAACGATATAAGAGAAATGTTAAATCATTCAGTAAGTGCGCGTGGTATAATCGATAGATGATATAGTTACCGAAAATCATCATCAAATTTTTTATCGAAAATAAAGCATCGTGCCAAATATTCCTTCTTGTTGTGTCTCGGTCGAAGGCATAATTAATAAACTCTTCTCATATTAATTATATTTATTACTGTATAATAAAGCTTTACAGCTGCGCCGGAGCGCCTGTGTGCTGGCCTGGGGTCGGCACGCAACTGACTCTGCGAGCACTGTCGCCGAGCAGCCAGAAGCTACTAGTCATTTCGCTTATGTTTACCTAATACTAACATAGGTGAATACATCACAACTTCTCCCCTTTTTTTATTTAAAAGTCTCTGGGATCGCCGCAGCAGTACAATTAATTGGTCTATGTGCCGCTTATGCGGTTTTCCAGAATCTGCTTGAACGACATAAGTGGAAGGAGCAGTTTGCTTCACAATTTTACCTTCAATTCGATTTTCGTCTCTTACGCCGTGCGCATCCATATAAACATTATCTCCTATGCTTACATTTGTTTTCCGATTTCCCGGTCGTGAGACGATTTGGCGTCTTTGTTGATTTTCAACATACGCAGATACACTCGTTTTTAAACAATCGAACCGGGTTCTCGGGTTGTACATTATATTTGCCGGACTTCTACCCGTCGTACAGTGCGGGTAGTTTCTATAGTCGAAAACGAATTTACTAACTGCGTTTTCCACGTTCTCTCCCCCTTTTACAATTTTCGCTACCTTATGCTTGAACGTTTGTATAAAATTTTCCGCAGCTCCATTCGTTGCTGGGTGATACGGAGGTGAAAAGGTATGCTCAATATTATTCGCCTTAAGAAAATTGCAAAATTCTACGCTTTTAAACTGCGGACCTCCGTCTGTTACGCAGTGAATAGGTAATCCAAATCTTGTAAACAGAGTTTTAAATTCTTTTATGAGCCTTTGCGCATCCGTTTTTTTTTACAATTTATTATTTCTGGCCATTTGCTGTGCGCATCGATTACAATTAAATACATGTCACCTTCAAATTTCGCATAATCGCAGTGTATGCGGCCCCATACTTTACTTGGAAATGGCCACGTCGTAGTGGTGTTTTATTCGGTGCTTTTCTATCTATTAAACACGTTTTACATGTTTTTGCGATTTCTTCTATCGCTGAGTCCATACCCGGCCCATACACATATGAACGCGCGAACATTTTCATTTTTACAACTCCGAAGTGCGTTGCATGTAGTTCGTTCAATATTGCAAATCGCATTTTTTCTGGAATGCATGCGCGCACTCCCCAGAAGAGGCATTCTTTTTCTACACTTAATTCGAATCTACTTTTATAGAAAATTTTTTTCTCTTCTGTGAGATCGTTGTAATTTGGCCAGTCGCCTGTTACATAACGTATTACATCGCTAAGGACTTTATCTTTTTTGCTTTCTGCCGCAAGCATTTTATTGTTGAAAGCAGTCGATTGATCTTCGAAAAAATAAACCTGTGACGGAGTGTTACTATACATGTTTGAATTATCCGTATCGTCCTCTACTGGCAGTCGCGACAATGCATCGGCGTTCGCATTTCTCTCGGATTTCACGTGTTCGATTTTATAACGGTATCCGGAGAGATAATATGCATATCGTTGCAATCTGTTGTCCGCCGTTTGCGGTATCCCTTTTCTAGGTCCTAATATCAATTCAACGGTTTGTTGTCCGTACGTAACGTAATTTCTTTACCGAATACAAATTGATAAAATCGTTTAAACCCGAAGACTATTGCCATTGCTTCTTTATCAATAATTGCACGTTTTAATTCGGTCTTCGGTATTTTCTTTGACGCGTACGCGATTGGTCTTTCTGATCCGTCTTTATATCGGTGGGACAAAATCGCGGATAATCCGTAATCTGATGCATCACACGCGAGTAATAGTTCCTCATTTGGATCGTAATGAGCTAAAAAATTCGGACTTATCAGTTCGTTTTTTACCCATTTAAATGCCGTTTCGCATTCATCATCCCACTCTTTTTCTCTTTGTTTAGTAAATCATAAAGTGGCTTTAGCTTTACCGATCTATTTTTCAAAATCTGGCATAAAAATTTACAAGCCCTAACAACGATGCAAGTTCCTTTTCGTTTGTCGGTCGCGGTGCGTTTACCATGGCGTTGATTTTTTATTTTGACTTGTGCAGTCCGTCTTTGTCAATTACGAATCCCAATACATCAATACGCGATTGCATAAATTTACATTTCTTTAAATTTAGCCGTAAGTTGCAATCTTGCAATCGTTTACACACTTTTTTTAAATTTTCCGAATGCTCTTCCTCCGTCTTTCCTGATACGTATATATTGTCTAAATACGCAATAACACCGTCAATCCCACTCAAGCACTCGTCTATTTTACGTTGTATGTCTGCCGGTGCTGGTGAGATTCCTTCGGGTATTCTTGTGTATCTATACAAGCCCTTATGGTAATTATCGCTAACAATTCCGCGCTTTCGTCGTCGACTGGAAATTGCATATACGCATGTTTGAGATCTAATTCGGAAAAAAATTTACCGCCTTGCAGTTTTGCGAAAATTTCATCTACAGTGTGCAACGGATATTTATCTACAAGTAGATGCGGGTTTAATGTGAGTTTAAAATCCCCGCAAATTTGTATTTCATTGTTGCCTTTCAATACTGGCACGATAGGCGTTGCCCACTTTGATACATCCACCCGTTTTAAGTGTCTTAATTCGACTAATCTGTCTATTTCTTTTTCGAGCTTTAGTCGTAATGCGTATGCAGCATGTCTGCATTTTAACGCTATCGGCTGCGTATTTTCTTTCACGTGAATTTTAGTCTTACTCTTATTGTATAATCCAGTTGAGTCGCTAAATAGTGTAGGATATTCCCGAGCTAGATAATCACACAAGGTTCCTTCGATTTTGTTTACTATATTTGAATCGAATTTCGGTATAGTTAAAGGCCACGCGCTGAACTGTGTAAGCCATTCTCGGCCATTAGCGCTGGTCCTGTTCCCGGCAAAACAAAACATTCAATATTCTCGTCGTATT